>JAQZBX010110628.1:0-10356 GCA_029593785.1 Cabassous unicinctus
TAGTAAAGAAAGGCAATTATGTTAACCAAAACTTCATGATAATTTAACTTTTCAAGTACTAGTTTGGCATATGATTAATAGGATTGGTCTAGAAACATTTCATTTTATTCCAAGAGTATGTAAATTGGGTTCACACATCTGGGCAGTTTTTTGTAAACATCATTGTTAACTTTTCTTCACTTAATTCTAAATAATTGTTGTGCCCTTAAGGGCTATTTGTTCTTAAATGAACTCTCCCACACATGAAAGAGTAAATAACAGATCCCCAAAAAGGAATGTGGGTATCAGGTCTACTGAGCTAGTTATGTAATGGTGAGCCTGGGTGAGGGTTTGAGGATGAACTTTGGTTGGGACATTCTTAAGCCTTTTTACGATAATAAGCAGTTGCCATTGGGAGTGGATGTGACACTTTCAACAATGAGATTTGTGGATCTGGCCTTGTTGATTCCTCAGCAGATATGGTGTATATATTCTCAGAGACTATTTCAGGGTAAATCTAGTGGGGGTTTTTTTTCCCTTGGACCTCAACTGGTACATGATGACTAGGGATTGCCCAAATGTTAGGAAGTATTTGGGGTTTATGAAAAAAAGCTAACTTTATTTTGTTAATTCATTAATTTTTTAACAACTTTAATCAAATATGCAAATTTTTTCTGGAGTGTGATCATGACCTCATACTTTGTATTCCTTTGACTTGTCTCAGCTGATTGAAACATTAATTGATGCTTTAAAAGGCATCATTTCTTCAGGGGACAGGTGACTGTAGTGGCAGAAAGCATGGAAAACAAAGTCAGACTCCTTGAACCTTGTCTAAACTCTCCCCACTCCACCTCTTTATGCCTCAATATCTCCTACTATAAATGGAGATAGAGGTGTTATGTGGTGTGACTATGCCAAAATATTGGAGCATTTAGAAGGTACCCTCACACTCAGTAAGTGCTGCATGAGTACTGTGTGATTTATTATTCACAACTTGACTCAATTATTTTTAAAAACTAACACTATTTATTAGTATATTAGTTTCCTATTGCTGCCTAATTAGTTACATAAATTTTAGTGGCTTAAAACAACACAAATTTATTATGTTACTGTTCTAAAGGTCAGAAGTCCAAAATGGGTCTTACTGGATGAAAATCAAGATATCCTCAAGACTTTATTCCTTCTGAAAGTTTTTGAGAATAATGTAGTCCTTGCCTCTTCCAGCTTCTAGAGGCTGTCCACATTCCATGCTTCATGGCCCCATTCCAGCAATCCCATCATTTCAACATCTGCTCCATCACCACCTCTCTTTTTCTGGCTCTCCTGCCTCTCTCTTTACCTAAATAAGGACCACTGTGATTATATTGGGGTTATCTAGATAATCTGTAATAACTTCCTCATTTCAAATTTTTTATCATCATCAAATCTGTCAATGTCTTTTGCCCATATAAGGTATCATATTCATTGGTTTCAATAACTAGTACATGGATAGTTTATAGGGACCATTATTCTGCCAACACAGTGGTTTTCATTTAACACTAAGTTAAGCCTATCACAAAAATATTAAATTTGATAAAATCACAAAATAATAAGCTTATAAAAGGTAATATTTCTGATTATAGGAATATTTAGTGGTAAGCAAATGCTTTTTTGTTTTTATCTGTTAATATAAACATTAATGAAAATTTACAGTAAAATTTCTAGATAGATAATAATAGTTTAAGCAATATTTATCTTTTAAAAAAGAACTGAATAAAGAACTATCATAACAAAGGCATTTTCAGAGGAAAAGGAAGTAATGAACTCTTGGTTTTCTATAAATTATGCCTATTTCTTAATTACTGTGTCCAAGATATTATATTGCATTTACTTTTCAGTGAGTAATTCTCTTATATTTGTAGATTTAAAACCTCTCTGATTAAATGTACAAATTGTTTTGCTGTTTGATATTAGAAGTATTTGATTTATTTCTACTTTCTGGGATTAAGTTTCTTATTGTCAAATTTAAGTGGGCACTATTTTATGGAAAATTTATTTGGATTTAAGATAAATACAAAGGCTTGGTCTTTGTAGAAATCCATGTACTTTTTACATATTTTAAAGAACATAATTGAAAGTATTTTAAAGGAATTCTTCTAGCAGTGTATCATCTTAAAATCATAAAAATTAAACTATTTGAATTTTTGTGACCTGTATTGTTTACTGTTTAATAACTCTTCCTTTTAATTATTTAAGAAATATTTACTATGTGTCAGGCATTTTTTTTAGATGGTGGAAATATGTATTAAATTCAATAGATAAATCTTTGCTCACCAGAAGCTTGCTTGTTATTGGCAGACAACAAACACATATGTACATGATCTATTGTATATATCCATATCCATATATACAATAGATCATGTTCAGAAATTTGAAGAAGTCTAAAATCTAAAACATTGTCAAGTGTGCTGAGGTTGTTATTTTAAATGAAACAACATAGTAGGCACCTCTAAGAAGATGACTTTTCAGCAAATGCCTGAAGTACAGAAGGGACAACCATGAACAGATGTGGGGAGGGGACCCAAAACAGAGGGAGCAGCAGTGGGAAAGGATCAGAGGATCAGCAAGGAGGCTGCAGGAGCTACAGCACAGGGGCAAGTGGGGAGGGGAGGGCAGGGGATAATTTCATAGGGTAAAAGACCAAAACAAAATGGAGCTTAGAATAAAATATGAAGCCACCATTGCAGGAATTTGAAGAGAGATTGCCATGGTCTGACCTGTGAATCTGAAGCCCACTTTGAATGATAAGACTAGACTAAAGGATTGTATAACAAAAAGCTGGGAGATAGCAGCAAAGCAACTGGAATAACCCAAGTGAAATAAAATGATGGCTTAAACCTGGTTCTATTAGTCATGGAGGTGGTGAGAAATATAGACATATGTAATTGAAACAAATTTACACTTTTAGTGTAAAATGTCTGAATAAACTTGATATGATAAAGGAAAGATTTCCCTTGGGTATGGATTAGTTTTATTAAGAACTTTGGGTAGACTACAATAGCATGGCATTTTTATAAGAACGAAGTTTAAAATAACTATGAAATTATTTGTAGAAAACAGTCTCAATTGTCCTTGGGGAAATGAATAGAACTTAAGTGGATAGACCATGAGGCCAGATAAAGAGCCTAAACACATTGCTGTTAGACATTAGAGTTTTATCCAATGGGTATTGTTGAGAAGCCTGAAAAACTAGTCAATTGATTTGACCTATTTTTAGAGTAATTGGAATATATCATTCAGAGGGAAATCTGGAGTGAGGCAATTTGTTTAATATTGTTAGTTATTATAGCAATTAAGTGATAGGTACTGGAATTTATTGATTGTATTGTGTTGATTCTATTGATCATTTCTCACTGTCATTACTATTCATGGTAAAAGATAAATTTGAATTTTAGAAAAACATGCAAATAATTCTTTAACAGAATTAGATAATTATTATTGCATGGGACATACTTATATAAAAAAATCATTTTTTCTGAAAGTCAAATTTAACTGGCATCCAGCTTTTATTTCCTAAATCTGACAACCTTAGAGAACAGGGCTTATGGTACCTGGCAGTATTCCTAGGAATGCCACAAATTAAAAAATTGCATTGCAAATCTGGCCTATACCCTTGATTGAACTCTGGTTTTTAAAGTGATGAATGTTAGATGCTCAGTAAACTAAGGTCTACCATTTGAAAGTGCTTTATTAGTTCTATGGAATTTTCTCTTATATTTTCACATTTAAATTTTTAATTTATCTGGTAACAGTTAAGTATATAAATTCTTTTCTAAATTTTGTCCTGTTGCTGCAATATTCTTATATAAATTTGCATCTTATATATATGTTCTGTAATTTCTTAATCCTGTGGCTAACTTTGGCCTCAAACTGTAGGAAAAAAATTGCAGGAATCTTGCTTAATTAACTATTTGCTCCTACATGTTTATTGGTGAGAAGATTTCAAGGTGCCATTGTTTTATTTTTCCATGTCACCCTCTTCCCCAAACCCAAGGTGGCAATGTGGAGCAATGTAATCAAGAAGGGACTGAGTGTCGTAATAGATATGTTGTTTACAGAATTTAATCCTAGGAGATCTGTTGTGGATGAGTTATGGAATAAAGAAACTATTAAAAGAAATATCTGTTAAGAGGATAACAATGAAGTGGAAGCAAAAGTGTAAAAGACACAAATTTAAGAACCAGCAGTGAGAAAGAACTGACTGATAGGGAATATTCATGAAGAACCAACAAAAGTCCTAAAAGTTCAATACCTTGTTTACTCATTATGCTCATCTGAAGTCATTCGCTCAATCAATAAATCAATGATCCTTTTCTCCAACCAGTATTAATTTAGCTCTTCTGTTGGTTGGGCAACTTTCTTGAAGTCAGAAATTCAGGGTAAACAGCACAGGTATAGGGAAAACTCTATTCGTTTTAAAGCAAATGCCAAATGTATTATGCAATTACCATAAATTCATATAGAAGAAAAGACACACTTTAAAAGACTTTTTGCCAAAGGGAACACTAGAGCCTTCATCTCTGCTTTATGATGTGACTAGTTTTAGCTCTGTTTCCTTTTCTCCAGGGTTCTTTCCCAAAAAATTTCATTCTGACTAGTACCTTCCGTGGTGGTGTCTCCATCATATATTTCTCCCATATTGAATGTGCTATCACAATCTTCCCACTTCATGTCTGTGGCTTCCTGCTCCCCTGGAATTGTCATAGGCAATGGCAATGAAAAACAGAACTTCACCCTCAGGATTTATCTTGCTGGGTTTTCTGCAGAACAGCAGGGCTATGGGCATTTTCTTTACAGTTATCCTTGTTATTTTCTTGGTGGCTATAACTGCAAATTTGGTCATGATAATTTTGATTCAGGTGCACTCCTGCCCCCACACTCCCATGTACTTCTTGCTCAGCCAGTTGTCCATTATGGACTCCCTTTTCATTTGTACCACAGTCCCAAAGCTCCTGGTATCTGAAGAAAAGACCATTTCCTTTGTAGCCTGTGGCATCCAGATGTTCCTCTACTTGACCATGACTGGCTCAGAGTTCCTTCTTCTGGGCCTCATGGCCTATGACTGATATATGGCTGTCTGTAACCCTCTTCAGTATCCAGTCCTGATGAACTGCCAAGTGTGTTTTCTGCTTGCTGCTGGTGCCTGGTTTGGCGGCTCCCTCGATGGATTTCTTCTCACCCGCATCACCACGAATGTCCACTACTGTGGCTCCCGTAATATCAACCATTTTTTCTGTGAAATTCCTGCAGTTCTCAAATTGGCCTGTGCAGACACATCCTTGTATGAAACTGTGATGTACATCTGCTGTGTATTTATGTTGCTCTTACCCATATCTATCATCTCAATCTCCTACTCTCTCACCTTGTTAACTGTCCACCGCATGTGCTCTGCCAAAGGTAGGATAAAGGCCTTTACCACATGTTCCTCTCACTTGGCTGTAGTCAGTATTTTTTATGGAGCTTCTTTCTATAATTATGTTCTGCCCCAGTCATTCCACACCCCCGAGAAGGACAAGATAGTGTCAGCATTCTATACCATCGTCACACTCATGCTGAATCCTCTGATCTACAGTCTCAGAAACAAGGATGTCAAGGGAACATTTAAAAAGATATTCTCACGATGCTCATCTGCTCAGAAAGTAGCAACAAGTGCTGCTTAGAGGTCACCATCCAAGAGACGGAGAGTTTTTCCATCCTGAATATTTTCCCAAAGAACCTCACACGTGTCCTGTTTCATTATAGAATAACTGGTCAGCTGTTAAAGAATATTAATTAATGGCAAACAAGAATGTTCATTCTATAAAGATTCTTTTTCCACAGTGTGGGTAGGGGGAAGATATTTCAAGAGCTGTGCAGACATTTTTGTTTATCAAAATTTACTCATTGGCAAATAAGTACAGTAATTCATCTGTTCTTGGTTCTTGCTTTTTGTTGGTGGGGAACAGATATTAGAGTTCACAGCAACTCCTTTTACTCTAAAAAAACAAAAAGCAAACAAGAAAAGCTTCAAAGCTACCAAGTATTTGGTGCCAAAAATATGTGATCAATTTTGTAGAAATAAGATATAGCAATACTAGACCACAAGCGACAAGGAGAAGAATTCACACAATTTCAATGATGCATTTCATTATTGCAGTTGCACTAAACAGACTGTTAGCACTAGGAATATTTTTCATCCCCTGTGTTGAGTACTGTCACATACTACAAAACAGTAAATAATGGGTAGCTTTAATCAACTTGACCATGAATCTATGAATTACTGGGGATTGCACATCTATTGAAAAAGAATGTACTATTTAATATTTAGCAAGAGAGAGAACCATAGTGTCAACTTTTTTGTTACAGTAACAGCAACGTAGGAAGCTGTATGAAGCAATAACTCAATAGAGGAAAGAACTTCACATTTTCCAGTTCTGTGTGATCCCACTAAAGCACTTAGAGGAACTATAGGTTTTGCTCTGAGTGAAATAAGAACCCCCAGGAGAGTTTTCAAAAAGAGATTTGACATGATGAAATTTATATTTTTTAAAAGATTACTTGTAAAGTGAGTAATATGCCTGTAGTGTGGAAATTATAGTTCATAGCAAGGGTGAACACAGGAAAACAATTTGAGGGGCATCAAAGATGAAAAATGAAAATGACTTGAAGTAGGTTGAGTAGAAGAGGGAGGTTATTGGTAGTAGAGGATTTTTCCTTTGGATTAGCTGTATATTGTCAGAGAAGATGGAATGAAGTATAACCCAGTGGAATGGGCAAAATTGACTAGAAAATAATTTAATTTCTAATTCCTGAGATTTTGAACACTTGCTAGAGTTGTAGGTTTGAATGGGAGGAATAAAAAATTCAGATGTTGACAAAATCAATTTGAGATGCCCATTACATGGGCAAGTAATATGTCAATAAGTAAATTAGAATTCTTCAGAATAGACAGAATACTTAAAGACAGAATCAGTTAGGATAATTTATGTAAGATAAAGGATTTGAGCCTGAGCCTTGAGGCTGATGGTATGAGTTGAGAAGCACATGAGATACCATGTTGATCTGATGAGATATGAATAGATGAAATCTCAAACACAAAGGAATAATATGTTCAAATAAGAAGAGCATTTTCACAACTGTTAGAGGGGAGGATAACTAGTGTGGGGTGCCAGTGATTAGAGGATATGTAAGGAGGGGTGCTCTTGGGGCATCCATCTTATGGCAAATGAATTAGTTCAAGTGGTCATGGAACTATGTCTTGATGGGTAGAGAACCACACAATAACCATAAGAATATTGAATTCCCACCCTGGGAAGTGTTGCTTCATTCTCTAATAGAGTGACAAGAATCCCCTAAGTAGATGGGCAGTGCCTAGTGAAGTAAGACAGACCATTTGCCAGGCCCTTGATATTGATGGTTGTATGTATGAACCTTATCATTGTGAAAAATGAAACTTAGCCTACTATTATATATTGCCTAAGTGTTACCTCCTGAAGGCTTACTAGATGCTCAAATGTGGTCTCCCTTTAAGTCAAACTCAGCATATAAACTCACTATATCTCCCCAGCATGGGACATGATTCCCAGGGGTGAGACTCCTTGGCACCAATGGATTATTACCAAGCACCAACTAGCAATGAATTTGAAAAAAGACCTTGATCAACAGGGAGAAATGTTAAATACAAATGAGTTTTTATGGATAAGAGATTTCAAAGTGAGTCCGGAGGTTATTCCAGAGGTTACACTTAGGCACATCTCAGCAGGATCTCATTGACTGCCACAATAAACAGTGTTTCAAGTAGCAGGGACCCTGAGGGATCTGGAGAATTCTAGATATTATAAGCAAGGAAGACAATCTCAGGAATTTGGCACCCTGTCAGTGGGTCTTACTTTGGAATATATGCTCTCCAATGTAAAAAAGTTAAACTCATTTATAACTACACATGGTTCTTTGCCCCTTTTATTTCAAACTATAATTAGCATTATACTCACTAAATATATGTCCCAGAGACTTAAATTTTTCATTCTGTTCATATGCCAGTTGAGCCCTGAATCTCAGTAGTGTTTCAAAACCTACTCTCCAGTTCATTGGACTTGCCCAGGAAAACTAAAAAAGGATGATGATAGAAAATGCCCATCCCCCAAATCAGAGACTATCTACAACTGCAAACAAGACAGTTCCATCCATTAGCCCCATGGGATCTAGGTCCACTCTCAATCAGAAACAGACTAGGCATCACCTCCCAAAATCCTCAAGATTGAGGAATGAACAAACACAAGTGGAAAATGCAATTATGGACTAAAGTAACATTATTATTCTAGCAAAGGATGAAATTGTATTATTGATATAAAGGCAGTGGTCATCAGAGGTTCTGAGGGAAGACACAGGGAAGAATAGGTTTAACATGAGGTATTTTGGGGACATTGAAATTGTACTGGTTGACATTGCAATGAAAGATACAGGACATTATACATTTTGTCAAAACCTATAAAATTGTGTGGTGCAAAGTGTAAACTATAATGTAAACTATAGACCATGGTTAATAGCAATGTTTCAATATGTGTTCATCAATTGTAACTAATGTACCACATTAATGAAAGATGTTAATGGGCAAAGTGGGGTAGGTGGAGGGGTGGGGTATATAGCCATTACATTTATATATATAATTTTTCATCTTTGATGCCTCCCAAATTGTTTTATATATATATAATGAATCAGCTAGTTTAATGGTAAAGTAATCATCTTAAGTGGGAGTATAACACAGATGATTTGAACTGTAGGAACAACTGATTTCTCTGGTGAAAAGTATATTCATTTAAACTGAAATAAAGATATTTAAAATTTGGTTTTATGTATAATTTTTAAACAATCAATTTTATTGATAGATATTAATAAAGCTTACAATTCATCCAAAGTGTGCAATCAATAGTATTTGGTATAAATGCATAGTTGTGCATTCATCACTTCAATTATTAGAGCATTTTCATTATTTTCATAATAATAAACTGAAAACAGACAATCAAACAAACAAGACAATTCTTCACCTTTCCCTCTCTTTCTGATTTCCCTGTTGTACAGAGCTGCAATGTTTTGCTATTCATGCACAATTATTTATTTGTTTATTAAGCAATTTACTGAGATATAGTCACATACCATACGATCTATCCAAGGTGTATAATCAATGGCTTTAAGTTTAATCACAATATTGTACATTCATCATCTCAAAAACTTTAGAACAACTTCAGTACTGCAAAAAGAAAGATTTTACACCCTTTAGCATTCCTTCCCCAGCCCTACATAACCACTAATCTAATTTCAACTTGATAAATTAATTCATATTTACATTTTTTGTAAATGGAATCATAAAATATATAGTACTCTGTTTATGGTCTCCTTCACTCAGTATATATTTTGTCTGTGTGTGAAAGTAACATTTTGTAGTATTTATCTAAATTTTTTCAGCTTCAAAGAAAAATTGTCATTTGTATTCAAATTTACCCATATTCATATTTCACATAATATATTTTTATTTCACATAATATATTTAGCTCATAAGAGGGCAATAATACAGTATTTGTGCTTTTGTGTCTGGATTTCTTCTCTCAACATGATGTCCTCCAGGTTAATCCATGTTGTGATATGTTTCATAACTTCATTTCTTCTTACTGCTTCATAATAGTCCATTGTGTGTATACTCCACAATGTGTTTATCTATTTATCAGTTGATGGACACCTGGCTTGTTTCCAACTTTTGGCTATCATGAATAATGCTGCTAGGAACATCAGTGTGCAGATATCTATTTGTGTCATTGCTCTCAGTTTTTCTGGGTATATACCTAGCAATGGTATTGTAGAGTCCCATGGTGAGTCTATATTCTACTTCCTTAGGGGCTGCCAAACAGTCCTCCACAGTGGCTGTACCAGTCTCCATTTCCACCAACAGTGAATAAGCATTCCTATCTCTCCATATCCTCCCAACATTCACAGTTTTCTGACTTTTTAATAGAGGCCAGTCTAATAGGTGTGAAATGGTATCTCATTGTAGTTTTGATTTGCATCTCCCTAATCACTACTGATGTTGAACATTTTTTCATGTTTTTCTTTGCCATTTGTATTTACTCTTTGGACAGTCGTCCTTTCAAGTCTTTTGCTCATTTTTTAATTGAATAGTTTGTCTTTTTATTGTTGAGTTTTATGATCATTTTATATATTAGGGATAATAAAATCTTATTAGATATCTGATTGCCAAATATTTTCTCCCATTCAGTGGGCTGCCTTTTTGCCTTTTGGAGAAAGTCTTTTGAGGTACAAAAGTTTTTAATTTTGAGGAGATCCCATTATTCTATTTTTCCTTTGGTT
>JAQZBX010110629.1:0-10350 GCA_029593785.1 Cabassous unicinctus
AAAAAAAAAAAAAAAGATGCACTGATTATCAAAAGCAAACCCAGATACAAATAAACAAAAATTCTGGTAAGGACAAATGTGGTCTGAGGAAACTGACTTGCCACAAGAGATTGGTGGGTAAACTAAAACAATGGGGTCATGGTGACAGATATACTTTCAGCTCATACACTCAATGGGAAGACCTAACTCAGGCTTGGTGGAAGGCATCTCTGCTCAGACTTCACTGTACAAGCTGGAGGAATCCTGGATATGAACATAGTGGGCATCAGCACCGGTAGTGAAATACTGGGTGGACCATGACATCATTCAACTCCAATTTCCCTGAACTCTCTGGACCATCAGAACAGCTTTCCCTAGCTGAGAGGGGATTGCTCATGTCAAATAATAATATATTTCCTTGAATTTTACAATGGTCAAGATTGTTACAAACTTTTTAAACTAGATTATGCCCTAGGAATAATAGTATTTACCTCTAAGTTTGATATGGAAGAAATTTTTAAAGAATTGATAGAATTATCCAAAGCAAACCAGGACAAACTAACAGGAGAGCTTATTTCAAGAAATCAAAAGAGGTCATTAGTCTTTTGAGATAAAGGATGTTGTAAAAAATGAAACATGAAGAGGACTGATATGTTTTGATATTAAGAATGTTTATCATACTGGTCACAGCAGTTTTTTGAGTTGTTCACAGGTTATATCTGGAAGGGAGATGGGATGCAGTACTTTTCAAAATGTTTCTCCAGGGTGGATTGGAATGAAATAACTCAGAAGATGCCCTTGTACAGGACTGTGTAGCTGACAGTGCCCATTAGTAATTGCAGCTTCCTTGGTCCTGGAGTCTGTGACTTTTCTGTGGATTGGAGGATTTGGGTAGAGGAAACCTTCCAAATAATCTTCTAAATAAAAATTATTCTGCTCTATAAAGAGAAGTATATGAAGATGGAAGAGATGATAAAATTGAGCTTGTCATATGACCCAAATGAAGCAAATGGTTTCTCTTGCCAAAGTAAACATGTGCTCTCTCTGGAAACAACTTTGTATCCTGAATTGTCACTCCTTATGAACTGAATGTTTTCAGCAATTCATCAACCCAATCCACTATTTTCATATGAAGAAACAGGGTTCTTGAAATGCAGAAAAATCCATGACAGAGTGAGGCAGAAACTACTGTTTCCATCCCCATAGTTCCCTTTGTAGACACAGAGAATCTGAAATGGTCTCAAAGCAATATGTTGGAAATCATCTCTGGATATCTGCATAAAAATAGGGAGATGTCAATCTACTGTAGTCATTAGAGCATAACCTCAGTCTCATATGTCAAAACTCCAGGGGCAGGACACCTAGCTGTTTAAAGTGGGCAGGAAAGGACCAGGGAAATGGAAATTGCCATAGTCCATCCCTGCCCATCCCCTCATTGTCATGAAATTACATGGGCTCAGGGGAAAGGTGCTGTGGTTTTCTGTAAAGAAATGCTGACAGAAAATAACTAGAAAAATGGAATTATCAGTTCATAGCCTCTGGGTACTACTCATATTTTAATGTATAAGGTATGCATCAAATTTTACATTATGGATAAATGTAAATTTCAATTAAATTTCATCAGTTGATTTTCTGGTATTGTTACAAACTGGAAAGCTTTACAGAAAGGGACACAAAGAGATGAATACCACAGAAAACAACATAGGGCCTTATGAGGCACACTGAAGAGCCCTGACTGTGGGTGGATGAGGTCACCTCTAGAAGCTGGTAAGAGCCTGCTGCTTACTCTGCATGCTGGTCATGTGGGTGTGCCCAGTTTATAAATATTCTTTGAGCATTAGTACCTTCTCCATGTCTACATTTTATATATGCCTCTTACAAATTAATAAGAGCTTAATGACTTTTTAATTGTGTCACAGATCTCACAAAATTGTTCCATAGAAAATAAAATAAAAGAATATTCACATGATCAGCATAACTTTGATCCAAAAACCTGGGAAACTTCTCAGAGGAATAGTGAATTACAGACCTATTTCTCTCATGGAATTAGATTCAGAAACCCTAAAGAAATATTCCCAAACTTAATATATTATCTATAAAATGATATTTCAAAGAGTTATTTGCTTAGATATTACTGTGCTGTAGCAATCAAAATTCAGGAAAACCAATTTGTCTAATTAAGAGAAATATGTAATCATCAACCATAAGAATAGAGGATAATACTTAATTTAATAAAAACTATCTACAAATAGAGATCATACATCAAATGGTAAATAGTTAAAGCTTCCCTTAGAAGTCATGAATGGGACAAGGATGTAACATGATTGTATTTACATAAAGAAATTTAAAACACAGAAAAAGAAAAGAATTAATAAGGTAATTCACTAAGGACACAAGATTAATAAGCCTTTTTAATAATCTTGGACACCAGGTTAAATCAATAAACAATCAATTGTATATCTATATATCAGCAACAAATACATATAATTTTAAAACAAAGCCACTAGAACTAGCAAACATTCCTAAAA
Organism: Cabassous unicinctus; assembly: GCA_029593785.1. Lineage (NCBI taxonomy): Eukaryota > Metazoa > Chordata > Mammalia > Cingulata > Chlamyphoridae > Cabassous > Cabassous unicinctus. The sequence continues at coordinate 2,508 of JAQZBX010110629.1, forward strand.
TATCAAATACTTAGGGGAAAAAAAAAACAATACCTATTTTAAAATCTACTCCTAAGACTGCAAAATGTAATGCACGATATCAATGGAGATGTAAGTAAATGGGGAACAGGGCATATTCATGCATTGGAAAAAATGGCCACACCTTGACCAGGGTCAATGCCACACAGAAACTTCAGGTAAATGACTCAGTCTAACTCCAGGATGTTGGAATTAACTCTGAGAACACCAGAAGTTCAGGAGAGCTTTCACCTACTAATCAACCCCTCCCTTTGTCCAAACTAAACTGGAGTATAAAATTATTTAAAAGCTGTTCCTTTTCCAGTGGATATTTTATTGATATATAAAGCTCAGGGATTATATAGACATATATCTGTGAATACATGTAAACATTACAACAAACTGGATAGTGAACTCCCCAAATTTTCCCCTTGTACCTCTATAATTCATGCCTCCAGCCCCTTCTATTTTCTCCAGGAAACATTTGTTCTCCCTTTTTAAATAGGTCTATTGAGTTAAAATTTAAAGGTCCAAGATTTAATTTGTGAAAGTCAAATGTATTCATTTTATACACTGATATGCATCACCATCACAGAGTCAATATTAGAATGTATTCATTCTCTCCTGAATCCAAAGAAACTCTTTATTGTCATCTCCCTCAGGTCTCTCAGATGAAGAAAGGCACTGGGGCCTGTGCTTGGGCTCCCAGGACACAGAACAATGGCAACAGGGAAAGTCATGTCCTCTTTCCTCTTCCTCAGTGACAATGTAGGCTCTGCCCACATCTTATGGGCATTTTCTCTAAAAATATAGTGTGATTCTCAGAGTCAGGAAAGTAGCCAGAAACTTGAAACTGGGGCAGTGGTATGAGAGAGGAAGCCCAGGACCCTGGCAGGAAGGCCCTTCCCAGCCTCCCGTGGCAGCCCTGCTCCTGGGAAGAGCTTATGCTTGTTGGTGCTGATCCCACTCAGCCAAGGCCCTTCCTGGGCTCCTTGAAAGGCAGACCTGGTTCTGGTCTCACAATTCCTCCCCCATTGCCTTTGCCTTCTAGCCTTATAACTACTGAGTCCTCAGATCTCAAGGGATTCTCTTATAGAGCATCAGGTTCATGAGATTTTCTTGAGAAGGGCACAGAGCTTTTCAACATCCCATGAAGTACATATAACTCTTGATGAGGCACATTGTGCTGCAGTTGTTTATGTGATTTCAACATTTTCCAGGAGAGAGGAACTCACTTGCTCTGCATACCTGCACATTCACAGACACTGGATCCTGGAATTCATTCTCTAACTCTATATCTTTGTGTATACATATGAAATATGGTTGGAAGAGCTATAGAGCAATACTAACCAGAAATTCCAAAATATTCAGATTTAATTGGTCATTGTAGGTCAGTGATATTACTCATTGGTAAAGCTCATAACATGTTACTGTTGTCATCAATTAGAATTACTACTTATACAAACATCAAAATATTGATAATAAATGAGAGAAACCCATTTGGTGCAGTGAAGGGAAGGAATGGAGTAGTTTAAATATGTCAATCCCATCATTTTGCATGTGAATCTCACTGTTTAAGACAGGAGGGTTCTTAGAGGCTATGATGTTGGGTGAGCTGAACCTCCTGAATCAGGAATAGGTTTCCCACAAGCAGATGAGGTGGAGGCAGAGGAAAAGCTTGAACCATAAAGACAATGTATTAAGCAGTTTCTAGAGTGTTAGCAATGGCCTGTTGGAATGGATTTTCTGGATAAGGGGAAATGGGTGATATGAACATGGTTGGGCCTCAAGGGGGTGGCACATGGAATGGGGGAAGGGGATTGAGAGGCTATGAGGTTACTGATGAGCAGACAAGGGATATGATGTCAACAAGACAGTCGTTTCTTTCTGGACCCAAAGCAGAAGGTGTCTTGATGGAGAGGGTGGTGGCAGTGGCCGTGGAGTCACTGTGAAGGGGCCCAGGGGGAGGGAAGAACAGGAGTGCAGTGTCAGGACAGAGAGGAAGGAACATGGGCTTGGGGTTCCCAGTGTTAATTCTGGAAAGAGTAGCTTCAAAAGCAGATTCTTACAGCCACTTGCATGGGCTTGCATCCAGTTACTGAATATAGATTGATCAGAGTGAAAGAGGTCATGTGGAGTGTCCCTAGGAGAGGAAACACTGGACCATGCAAGTAATAACCTGTCCTTACCATCCCAATTTCCCCATCTATCCTCCTTGACCTGTAGTTTGGATGTCATCATCCTTGTCTTGCAGTGGGTGCCATGCCCAATACATAGAATACTCAGGAATTCTTCCTGACACATTTAAATTGAGTAAATCATAATAGAGATTTATTTAGTGTAAAAACTTACAATTCTGAGCCTGTGAAATGTCCAAATCAAAGCACCAGCAGTGATGCTTTTCCACCATGTCAGCTACTGGTGATGCTGTAATTTTCAATGCAACAGTTAAATTTATACCTTAACTCAGAGTAAACTGATGTAACATCAACACTTCTGACTCATGAAAAAGTACCTCTCTATTCATCTAGGTACTCTTTATATTTTTTCATTTAGTACTCTTTTATTTCTCAAAGCAGTACTTTATAGTTCTTAATTTTTCAAAAAATGTTTTCATTACAGAAGTTGTGGGTATACTGAATAATCATACATAAAATAAGGGATTCCCAAACACCACTCCATCACCAACAACTTGCATTGTTGTGGAATATTTCTCACAATTGACGATAATACTTAAAAAAATTTTTTTTTAATATCTTTATCCCCCCTTGCTGATTGTGCTCACTGTGTCCATCTTGCTGTGTATTTTTCTGTGTCTGCTTGTCACCCTTTGTTGCATCATCTTGCTGCCGTAGCACACCACAGCATGTGGGTCATCAGCTCAACATGCCACATAGGCTGTCAGCTCACCATGCCATGTGGGCCAGCTGGCCTTCACCAGGAGGCCCCAAGAATCAAACTCAGGGCCTCCCATATGGTAAACAGGAGCCCAACCCCTTGAGCCACATCTGCTTCCCTACTTTTTAAAATTGTATTATTTTTCACACAGTTGTTAGCTTAGTTACAATTAAGAAAAGATTATTAAAATAGTAAATCTCCCCCAGTGAATCAGAGTTAGAAAAATTTATTATTTTCCTACACATGGTCTTCTGCCCCTAATATTTTTGAGACATTGTAATAGTTTTGCATGATATTGCAGTGACATATGCAAGCCATTATGCATTTTTTCAAAACCTACAAAATTTTGTGGTGCAAAATGTTAAACATAATGTGAACTATAGACCACATTTAGTAGCAATGCTTCAATATATGTTCATCAATTGTAAAGAAAAAATGTACCACATTAATGAACGATATTAATGGAGAAAATCTGGGATGGGGAGGGTTGGGATATATGGGAATCCCCCATATTTTTGATGTAACATTTATGTAATCTAAAAATATATAAAAATTAGTACTATTAACAATTGTCAATATTCTTATACTTGTACCAATGACTATAGTCCATCATCAACAATAAGGTTCACTGTGTTATATCGTCCTGTCTTATCATTTCATTTTTATTCAAGTAACCTATGTTACCTGAGGTTTCCCCTTTTAACAACATTCACCTATGTAATTCAGTGCAGTTAATTACACACCAAAGAAGATGCTCTCATCATCACCATGTTCTTCCAAACCTTTACAATCAACCTAAAGAGAAATCCTATACAAATTGTTTGGTTAAATTTATTCCTAGGTATTTGATTTTTTCACTGCCTCTTAAAAAAAGATTTTTTTCTTGCTTTACTCCTCAGATTGCTCATGATTAGTGAATAGAAACACTACTGAATTCTGAATGTTCATCGTGTATCCCACTGCTTTCCTGAATTCATTAAATGGTCTATTAGCTTTGTTGTAGATATTTCAGGAGTTTCTCTGTATATGATCTTGTCATCAAGAACTAGAAAAAATTTTATTTCTTCCTTTCCTATGTGGATGTATTTTCTTTATTTTTTTTTTCTAGCCTAACTGCTCTGGTTAGAATTTCCAGTACAATGCAGAAAACAGTTGTAACAGTGGGCATCCTTGTCTTGTTCTCTGTCTTAGAGGGAAAGCTTTCAGTCTTTCTTCATTGAGTATGATGTTAGCTGTGGCTTTTCATGTATTGTGTACATTCTTTATCATGCTCAGGATATTTCTTTCTACCCCTCCCATTCTAGGTATTTTTATCAAGAAAGTATGTTGGATATTGTCGAATGACTTTTCTGTGTCAATTGAGAAATTCATGTGTTTTTCCCCTTCATTTTGTTAATGTAGTGTATTGCATTAATTAATTTTCTTATATTGAACCATTCTTGCATACCTGGGGTTAAACCCACTTGATCATGGTATATACTTTTTTAAAACTTTTTAAAAATTATTTTTTTCATTACAATTGATTTACACACAAGGAATTGAATAACTCTAAGGACATGATTTTCTAGGGTCCAAAAAACATTAAAACCACCCTACCCCATAATCCGACTGTTAGGAATAAACCCAAAAGTATGGAATTGCACATTAATATAGTAGCATTATTCATAATTGCCAAAAGATGGAAAGAACCCAAGTGTCCATCAACTGGTGAATGGAAAAAATATGTGTTTATATACATACAGTGGAATATTCAGTCATAAAAAGGAATGCAGCTTTGATACATGTAATGTGGAAATTTAAGGTGTATGTACCACAGAAAAATAAGTTCTTAAATCTAATCCATTCCTATGGAGACATGCCCATTGTAAGCAGGGCCTTTTGATGAGGTTCCTTCATTTAGGGTGTGACCCACCTCAATCAGAGTGGACTTAATCCTATTTTTCAGTGCTTTGTAAACAGTACACATTAGAGAGAGAAAAAAGCCATGGTAGCAAGAAGCTGAAGTCATGAAATCTGGAAGAAAAGGGAGAGACCAGCAGAGGTCACCATGTGCCTTGCCATGGGGCAGAGGAGCCACAGATCACTGGTAGCTGGTCTTCAGGAAGAAAGCACACCCTGATGATAACTTGATTTGGACGTATTCCTGGGCTCTAAAACTGAGCAAATAAATCCCCATTGTTTAAACCAACCCATTTCATGATTTTTCTTTAAGCAGTCTAGGAAACTACAACAGGTTTTTGTTCCAGGATAGTGGAGTGCTGCTATTGGAAATGCAAAAAAAAAAAAAATGGAAATAGCTTTGGAATTGAGAAATGGTTAGAAGTTCATAGAACTGTGCAGCACTTGATCAAAAAGACCTGGATCATTTTCAACAGATTGTTCCTAGAAATATGTATACTAAATGTACTGTCATTCAAGTCTTCCAGGGAAATTTTGAAAGTGTTATTGGAATGTGGAGAAATGGTGGTCTTTGATTAAAATGGCAAAAAACTTGCAAAATTAATTTTTGATATTGGTGGAAGGCAGAGCTTAAATTGATGTGCTGCGATATTTAACTGAGTTTTCCAAGCTAACTGTAGTAAAGGCAGTTTGGTTTCTACTTGCGGCTTATAGTAAAATATGAGAGGAAAGGGAAAAGCTGAGAACTGAATTCCTGAGCATAAAGAAAGCAGAAATTGACGGTTTGGAAAATTCTGATCTTCCATAAAACAAGTGCCTAGAGAACAGTGCACCATGTGAGGGTTTAAATGAATGTGAATCCAATTAGACATTCCAGGGCAAGTCAGGATTGGAGGTGCAGTTATTGAGGAAAGATCTGTGGAAAGTCCTAATGTATGATGGAGTCAACCCATGAGTATTCATGAAAACCCAACAAGATATTTTGCAAGATCTGTATCAGTGGAACCACTACCAGCCTGGATTAAAAGGGATAGAAAAGGGACAGATTGAAAGGGGAAAAAACCACTTCAAGGGGAGAACCATGGAAGGTCATTTCTGGACTAAAGACTTCTCAGGCCAAGGGTGTGAACACACCCATGTGTGCAGAAAATGTGAATCTGCCATAACACTTGGAGAGGGCAGGCCTTCCAGCCCATTTTTCAGGAAGAGTGCTACCACCCCAGGGTTAAAAGAAGTTGGAGCCTTTGCCCCAGGATTGCTGACAGCCTGGATGTTATCCCAATGGTGGAGAAGGTGGTGCTTTCACCCAAGTAATTTGGGGAGTGCAAAGTCACTGCGCAAGCACTTGGAAGGGTTGATGCTGCCACTCCATCAGACCCATAAACCAGACACTGTATGATCTCATCGATATGAAATGAGACTAAGCAAACTTATTGAGTCAGAATCTAGAATATAGAAATATACATCTTCCCATAGACAACTCTGATTTTGAAATCTAATGGAGTATGCCCTTCAGGGTTTCATAATTGCTTGGAACATTTGACCCCTATTTTCCTTCCAGTTTCCCCCTACAGGAATGGGAATGTTTATCCTATGCCTGACTCTCCATTGTAGAATACAAGCAGATAACTTGTTAATAGGATTCACAGTTCCACAGACAGAGGGGAGTTGTGTCACAGACATACCACACCCATAAGTGATTTTGATGAGACTTTGTACTAAGCATTGTTTCTGAAGTGATTTAAAGCTTTTGGGATATTGTGATAGAAGTAATGTATTTTACATACGGGGAGAACATGTCATTTGGGGACCCAGAGGATAGACTGGTGGTGTGAAGCTGTATGTATCCCTGAAAAACATATTCTTAAATCTCATCCATTCCTGTAGGTATGAACCTATTGTAAGTAGGACCTTTTGTTAAGGTTACTTCACTTAATTTGTCATCCATTTCAATCAGGATGGTTCTTAATCTTATTACTGGAGTCATTTACAAACAGAAGGAACACAGAGACAGAGGGAGAAAGCGACAGGAGCAAGAAGCTGAAAGTAAACAAAACCCAGAAGTGAAGGGAGAGACCAGGAGATGCCACCATGTGCCACATGACAGAAGAGCCAATGATTGCAAGAAGCTGGTCTTCAGAAAGAAAGCATCACTTTGATGACACCTTGATTTGGACATTTTCCTGGACCCTAACATTGAGTGAATAACTTCCCATTGTTTAAGCCAGCTCATTTCATTGCTTTGAGCAGTCTAGGAAATTAACATGAAAACAACGTGGATGAAACTTGAAGGCATCATATTGAATGAAATAAACCAGACACTGTATGATCTCATCGATATGAAATGACACTAAGCAAACTTATTGAGTAAGAATCTAGAATATAGGATACCAGAGGATGGGGCAAGGAGAGGGAATGGGAAATTATGGCTTAAACTGTACAGGACTTCTATTTGCAATGATATAATTGTTTTGGTGATGGATAGTGGTGATGATGGCACAACATTGTGAAGGTGATTAAGAGCACTGAAATATACCTCAATGTGGTTAGAAGGAAAAATGTTAGATTGTATATATGGTAAGAGAATAAATCTTTTATAAAAATCCATGGAACTGCACTATTCAATGAAGCCTAAGTTAAGCCACAATCTTTAATAGTACAATTATAAAAGTGTACTATTATCAATCATGACAGATGTCCCACACCACTGCAAGGTTTGGGTGGGAGGGTGGTGTATAGGCATCCTGATTTTGTGCATGATTTTTCTGTAAGCCTACAGATTCTCTAATAAAGGGGAAAGAAAATATCTGGACAGACACACAAGCATGTGCACTAACAACACAAGCATGCACACATGCATGCACACACACAGATGTGTTTGCACACACATGTACACAAACATGCACACCTCCTCCCTTTTACCTCCCACAAACCCTCAAACAGTGTCCCCTCCTGACCCTACCTGCTGCCTTCACCATCTCCTTGCAGGGAGCCTTCACTGCTTCACTGCTGAGCAATGAGAGGCAGCTGTTCTGGTTTCCCCTCCTTG
>JAQZBX010110630.1:0-10355 GCA_029593785.1 Cabassous unicinctus
TATAATTATATATATATTTTTTAATTTTAATTTTAAACCTCATCAAAGAAACAGAAGTTATAAAAACTAAATAGACACTAAGAACTGAGAATTACAATAAAAGAAATGAATACTTACTGGATGAGCTCAATAGTAGAGTAGAGATGACAGAGTATAGAATTAGTGAATTTAAGAACAAATCAGTAGAATTAACTGAATCTGAATAATAAAGGAAAATTGACTGAAAAAATAGAGCCTCAAGGACCTATGGGACAATAACAATACATCCAATATTCACAATCATCAGAGACCCTGAAGGAGAGAAGAAAGAGAGTAGGCTTGGAAAAGTATTCTGAGTAATGACTGAAAACTTCACAAATATAGCAAAAGACATAAACCCAGAGATTCCAGAAGCTAAGTGAGCCCCAAATAGTATAAACTCCCTCCCAAAAAACTATGCCATTGGGAAGCAGATGTGGCTCAAGCGATTGGGCTTCCGCCTACCACGTGGGATGTCCCAGGTTTGGTTCCCAGGGCCTCCTGGAAAAGGCAAGTTGGCACGGCGGGCAGCCACGGCAAGCTGATGCAACAAGATCACACAACAAAAGAGACACAAAGAGGAAAGAAAATGAGAGACATAACAAACCAGAGAGCTGAGGTGGCTGGGGTGATTGAGTGCCTCTCAAAAAAACAAACAAACAAACAAAAAAAACTATGCCAAAGCACATCAGAATTAAACTTCTGAGAAAGACAAAGGGAAAAAAGGCAAAGAAAAACTCTTGAAAGCAACTAAAGAGAAATAACACATTAACTATAGAGGAACACTAATTCAAATGAAAGCAGATTTCTCACCTGAAACCACGGAAGCCAGAAGGGAGTAGCAAAACATATTTTAGGAAAGTCAAACACAAATACTATATCTTATGAAACCAGCCTTCAGGAACGAAGGGGAAATAAATATATTCCCAGACAAAGGAAAACTAAAATAATTTGTCACCAGCAGATTTACCCTTAAAGAATGGCTAAGAGAAGATTTTCAAACAGAAGAAAAATTATAAAAGAGTGGTATTGAAACATCAAGAAAGAAGAAAGAACAGTGGAACAAGCAGATATATGGGTAAATATAGTAGACTCTCCTACTCCTTATAAGTTTTCCAAATCATATTCAATGATTGAAACAAAAATTATACAGGCATATCTTGTTTTACTGCACTTTGCTTTATTGTGTTTCACAGATATTGTGTTTTTTACAAATTGAAGGTTTGTGGCAACCCTGCATTGTGCAAGTCTATCAGTGACATTTTTCCAACAGCTTGGGCTCACTTCATGTCTCTGTCACATTTCAATTAAGGTTTGTACATCCTTTTTTAGACATAATGCTATTGCACACTTAATAGACTACAGTGTAGTGTAAGCATAACTTTTATATAAACTGGGAAACCAAAAAATTCATGTGACTCACCTTATTGTGGTATTTGCTTTATTGGGGTGGTCTGGAACTGAACCCACAATATTTCCAAGGTGTGCCTGTATCTGATATTCAAGATAATGATATTTAAAAGTGATTGAAAAGTTTTGGTAACATTGTGAACGTAATTAACAACACTGAATTATATATTTGAACGTGGTTAAAAGGGGAAATTTTAGGCTGCATGTATGTTATTAAAATAATTTTTTTAAAAAACATAGGACTGTACAACACAGGGAACCTTAATGAAACTATGGACAATAATTAATAGCACAATTATAATATTATTCTTTCATCAGTTGTAACGGAGTTACCACACTAATGCAAAATGTTAATATAGGAGGAGGTGTTTGGGAACTCTGTGTTTTCTGCATGATTTTTCTGTAAACCTTCAACTTCTACAATAAAGCATTAATATTAAAATATGAAACACATGAAATATGTTAAAATTGTCATATTTTGGGTTATTATATTATCATTTCACTTTTCTGTGTTTTAAAATATTTCATAACTGAAAATAAAAATTTGAAAAGTAAAAAAATAAGTACTGGCAGGGGAGTAAAAGGAGATAAAAGGAAGTAAAGTTTCCACACTTTACTCACGGTGGTGAAACATTGTTAACAGTAGACAGTGATAAGGCATAGATAGATGGATGGATGGATCGATAGATCGATGGATGGATGGATGGATCAATCAATAGATAGTTATGGATTGAATAATTACCCTGACAAAGATATGTTCAAGTCCCAACTAACCCCTAGTCCTCTGGATTTAAACCAATTTGTAAATAGGATCTTTGAAGGTGTTATTAGTTGAATCCAAACTGAATCAGAGTGGGCCTTAATCCAGTAAGACTAGAGTCTTTATAAGAAAAGGAAATTGGACACAGTAATAGTAGGAGAAAGAAGGAGACAGATGGCCATGTGACAGAGGCAAAGATTGATTTATGGATTTCCAGCAAGCCACCACCAGAATGCTACAGACTTCAGAGAAAGCACGATTCTGCTGACAGCTTTGGACTTAAAGTCCCCAAAACTGTGAGACAATAAATTTAAATTCCTGTTGTTTAAGGAATTCTGTAGTACTTGTTATAGCAGCCTTAGAAAACTAAGACATATTGATAGATAGAGGAATGAATTATATACATATTATGTGTATGTATATTTATATATACGTATATTAATACTCAGAGTGACCATTAAATATATTTATAAAGAGATAGATTTTAAAAACACTATAAATAAATCATTATGGGATTCCAGAAAATGTTCAAGTAAGCCAGAAAACAAATCATTAAAAGGCAAAACTAAGCTCTAATATATAAATAATCACATTAAATCTAAATGGTGTATATGTACTAATTAAAAAGCAGTATAACACAATGAATACTGTAGTGGAAAATGGACTGTCGATAACAGAACAAATATGGGAACGTTCTCTCATGAACTATAGCAAGTATATAATACTAATACAGGATGTTAATAATCAATGGGTTGGGGAGAAAATACACCAAATATAAGATATTGGCTATAGTTAGTAGCAATATTTTGATGATGCTCTTTCATAGTTTGTAGCAATTGTTTCACAACAATACAAGGTGTTGGTGGTGGGGTGATGTAAGGGAGCCCTGTATGATGATATGCATGTTTGTTTTGTAAGTTCACAACTTTTACTATCACTTATTGTTTATGTACGTTCATGTATGAAAGATAAACTTCAATTAAAAAGTTTTTAGAAAGCAGAGGTTGGCAGGATGAATAATAAAATATGACCCAATTGTATGTGCTTTACAAAAATACTCACTTCAAATTCAATGACATAGGTAGATTGAAAGTAAAGGATGGAAACAGATATATCATGAAAGCATTAATAAAAAATAATCAAGAGCAGCTTTATTACTATCTGATAAAGTAAATTTCAGAGGAAACAAAATTGCTAGAGACAGACAGGGGCATTAAGTAAAGATAAAAGGATCAATTCCCTAAAAGTGTACACACCAAACAACAAAGCATCAAAATACATGAATCAATAATTAATGAAGTTGAGAAGAGAAATACACATATCCACAATTGTAGCTGGGGACTTCAACATCCCACTCCCAGTAACTGATAGAACTACTAGACAGAAAATCAGCAAGAATATAGAAGATTTGACAACACAATCGCCCAATACAATCTGATTGATATATATAAAACACTTCATTGAACAACAGCAGAATACACATTTTTTCAAACACCCATAGATAGATCAAGATATACCATTTTGTGTGCCACAAAACCAGCCTCAACAAAAATGTTTTTAAAAATTGAAATCATACAGAGTGTGTTCTCTGAAAATAATGGAATCAAACTAGAAGTCAAAGACAGAGAGACAACAGGAAAATCTCCACGCATTTGGAAATTAAGCAAAACACTTTCAAATAATCCATGGGTCAAAGAGAAAGTCTCAAAGAAATAGAAAAGTATACATAAAACCAAATGAAAATACAACATATCAAAAATGTAATACACAGCCAAATTAGTGTTGGAGAGAAATTCATAATGATAAATGCTGCTATTAAAAAAGAGGATAGATTTTGAAACAATACTGTAAGTTCCTACTTCAAGAAACTAGAAAAAGAAAAGCAAAATAAACCAAAGCACACAGAAAGAGGAAATATCTAAGAAAAGAGTAGAAATCAATGAAATTGAAAACAGAAAAGCAATAGAGAAAATCAAAGAAACAAAAAGCATTAAAAAAAAAAAAAGGCAATAAAATTGATGTACCTCTAGCAAAACTAACAAAAATAGTCACTATTCAACAATAACAGGAATGAAATAGGGGTTATCACTACAGATCCTACAGTCATTAAAAGAATAGTAAGGAAATACTACAAATAACTTTTCCTTTTGAATTTGAAAACTTGAAAGAAATAGACAAGCTCCTTGAACTACACAAACTATCAAACTTAAGCAAGACAAAATATATAATCGGAATAGCGCTATAACCATTAAAGAAATTAAATTTGTAATTAAATGGCTCCCTAAAAGGAAATCTGCAGGCCAGTTGTATTCACTACAGAATTCTACCAAACAGAATTAACTCCAACTTTATAAAATCTCATTCAGAAAATAGAAGAGGAGGAAACACTCCTCAACTCATTTTATGATGCAAGCATTACCCAGATACCAAAACCAGGCAATGATAGTACTAAAAAAAGAGAAAGAAAAAAAGAAATCTATAGATTAATGGTTGCTCATTGCTCATGAACTTACATATAAAAATCCTTAACAAAATATTAGCAGATTGAACACAATAATGCATAAAATGAAATATATGTATATATTATGCAATATATGAAGAAGGATTAATCCCAGGTATGCAAAGCTGGTTCAACATTGAAAAATAAATCAATGTAATCTACCATATCAAAAGGCTACAGAATAAAAATCACATGATCATACCAATTGATGCAGAAAAGGATTTGATGAAATCCAACACCCATTTGTGATTTAAAACTCTCAACAAGTTAAGAAAAGAGGTGGATTGCCTCAGTTTTATAAAGAATATTTACAAATATCTCAGAAAAAGGCCTACATAAATATGCCCAACTTATTTTTGACAAAGTTGAAAAGGCAATTCAATGGAGGAAAGATAACCTTTATAACAAATATAGTAATTGGATATCCATAAGCAAAAAATAAACTTCAACCTAAACTCACACCTTATACAAAAATAAGCTCAACTTCCACTCCCAGTGTGGCAGCTTGACAATCTCTGCACAACAATTCCCCAGTGGAAAAACCATTACAGGTGAAAATTATTACAAAAATAATAATTCCTAGGGGCATACAGCAAATGAAGAAACGTTTATTCAATAAAATCTATGAAATATCAGTATTAACAGCAAGAATCTGTGGCACTTGACCCACAACCCATTTCCTCCTTCCCATTCCCCACCCCAGTAAGTCTTATGGAAGCCCCAGTCCAGGTGGGTGTGGCCAACCAAAAAACATGACTCCCTCTCCCCTCTGCTCCCAGCCAAGAGATATAGTATTTCACTTGGAAGGGGAGGCTACCAGCATTTCTCATCCTCTCTAGCTCTGATTTTCAGGGGCTAAATTCCTGACAATTGCAGCTGAGAGACTGGGGGCTCCATTCTTCCACCCAGCCCCCACTCATAGGGCAGAGGCTCTGCACCAGGTACAGCAGTCCAAGACTGTTGTAGATTTTATCACTCTCACCCCAGTGCATGTGTAGGGTGGAGATTCCAAGGCAAGCTGAAGAGAGCTGAGGCTGACATCTCCATCCAGTGCCCTATTCATAAAGGAGGGGTATCAATCAGTGAAGCAGGTCACTGTCCCTCTCCCTTGTCAATCCATAAAAACAGAAGTCTGAAGCTCTCCCTAAAGGAATTGGCTTTATTTAAAAGGAATTGGGAGAAAGTTCAATTCCAAGGGTGCTTTCAAAAACAATAGTGATTCTGGTAGCAAGCATTTAAGAGGAGAGTGGTAGTTTCATTAGAGCAACAAACTAAACCATAGACCAGCTAGTTTGTCAGAGAGAACAGGTAAAGACACCACCCAGAAGAGCCCTCCTGGAATCAAAATAAAGATCAAAGACTGACCTCAATAACTTCTCATGGAAAGAAGCCTGAATTTAACTGGATCAGACTGTGGAAATATTTTTGACCCAGGGCATTTTTAAAAACAATAGAGCAACCAGCGGGCAATTAATGGAGCCAAACAGCTGTGTGTGATACAAGCAGAGGTAAATATGTGGTAATGGATGGAGTTGATGGTAGCATATTATAGTGAGTATAATAAACACTATTGATTTATGGATGGCTGTGGCTGAAAAAAGTAGTCTAGGGAAGTTAATGTTAGTTGGAGGATGGCTGGAGAATAATATAGGAAATGTATAACAGTGATTTTCATGGTAGATAAGGACTGCAGTTAATAATATAAATACAGGATTGTTCTAGTACAAGATGTTAAGTATATTGTAATACATGGGCAAAAATATAACTAATGTAATTTATAGGTGATAGTTAACAACAATATTGTAATATTTTTGTAGCAAAAGCAAAGAAGGAACTATGTTAATGCTAAAGGTAAAAAAAGAATATGGGGTTTGGTTTTGTGAGATATGAATATGATTAAGCATTTTTTCTTCATATTTTTCATTAACAAGGAGACCTTGATTATGACATTTAAATAATCTATGTTCATCTGTGTATCTTTCTGAACATTGGAGGAACAATTGAGTTTGTTGTTAGGATTAGATGAGATAAAAGTGCCTAGACAGAACTTTTTTGGAGTTATGCTTCCATAATTTGCTGAGCTGCCTTTTGTCTGTTTTTTTTTTTTTTAATTTAAAACAAAATTTAAAAAAAGAACTAAATGGAAATTCTGGCATGGGAAAGAACAATAACTGAAATAAGTTCACTCAAGGGACTCAACAAAAGATTTTAATTGGCAGAAGAAAGAATCAGTGAACTTAACAATGCATTTATAGAGATTATGCAATCTGAAGGCCAGAGACAGAAAATGAAGAAAAATGAACAGAGCCTCAGAGAAATGTGGGCCATCACTAAACACATCAATATACTAGTAATAGAAACATCAGGAGGAAAGGAGAGAGAAGCAGAAAAAACATTTGAAGAAATAATGGCTGAAAACTTTCCAAATTTGATGAAAAGCATTAATCTATACATCCAAGACTTCAATGAACTCCAAGTATGATAAATACAAAGAAATTCAAATCCAGACACAATATAGTAAAAAATGCTGAAAGACAAAGAAAAATTTAAAAAACTGAAAGCAGCAAGAGAAAATGACTCTTCATTTACAAGGGAACCCCAACAAGATTAAAAGCTATCTTCTCATCAAAAACAATGAAGACCATGAGGCTGGGAGATGACTTATTCAAAGTGTTAAAAACTGAAACTGTCAACTAAGAATATTATAACCAGCAAAACTAGCTTTCAAAAATAGACAGCAAAAACTGACACAATTTGTTGCTAGCATATTCTATTTAAAATAAATACTTATTAATATGTACCAATAAAATTGATTTGTTAAAAAAAAAGAAATACTAAAAGAAGTTCTTCTGGATGAAAACAGGTGAAATCAGATAGTAATTCACACCTTATACATGCAAAGACAAAGAGCTCCAATAAAGCTATTTATACAATTATAAAAGATAGTATAAACACATATTTCATCTCTTTTCTTCTCTTAACTGACTTAAAAAGTAATTGTATAAAATACTATGGATATAATTGAATGCTGGACCTTGAACATATAAAATGTAATATATTTGGCAATAATAGCACAAAGGAGGCCAAGGGTGAAAAGCTATACTGGAGTAGGAAAATCACCAGATGGTAACTTGAACCCACAGAAACAAATTAAGAGAACTGTTAATGACAAATAACAAGGTTAATATAATAAATGCTATACTTGCTCTTCTTTCTTCTATCAGCTTCTTTAAAAGACAAAATTATATAAACTAACAATTATAACAATATATTGTTGGGTTTAAACATATATGCATATATAGAAATAGACATATAAAGGAGTAAAATTTCTCTATCTCACTGGCATTATGTTAATCAAATGCTGTCAATAGAAGACACACATTAGATTCAAAGACACAAATCATTTAAAAGTAAATTATGGGAAAAAATATAACACACAAACAGGAACCATAAGAAAGCTGGAGTAGCTTACTAATATCAGACAAAATTGAATTTAAAACAAAAAAAAAATGTTACTAGAGATAGAGGGACATTTTATAATGATACAAGAGGCAATCCATCATGAAGATATAAAAATGATAAACATATATGCACCTAACAACCAAGCACTAAAATATATGAAGCAAAAACTGACAAAATTGAAGGTAGAAATAGACAATTCAACAATAATAGTTGGAGACTTGAATGTCTCACTTTCAATAATGGATATAACTAAGCAGAAGATCAGCAAATAAATAGAAGACTTGAACAATACTATAAGCCAACTATAACTAAGGGAAATCTATAGAACACTCCAACCAACAGCAGTATACACGAATGCCCATAGAACATTCTCCAGGATAGAAGGATAGAACATATGATAGTCCACAAAACAAGCCTCAATAAATTTGAAAGGATTGAAATCATACAATGTATGTTCTCTGATCACTATAGAATGAAAGAAAAAAAGCAGTAATGAAAAGAAATTTGGGAACTTCATAAATATGTGGAAACTGAATAGTACACTCCTAAATAACCAATGGGTTAAAAAAAAGAAATCACAAAGAAAATTAAACAGTGCTTTGAGATGAATAAAAATGAAGACACAACATATCATACTTAGGGGGTAATTTAAAGTTGTAAACACCTATTTTTAAAAAGAAGAAAAATATCAAATCAGTAAACTAAAATTCCACCAATACACGTATAAAAGAAGAGCAAAGTAAACTCAGAGCAAGCACAAAGAAGGAAATAATAAATATTAAAGCAGAAAATAGAAAACAGTGAATAGAAAAACAATAGAGAAAATCAAGAAAACCAAAAGTTGGTTCTTTGAAAACAACAACAAAATTCATAAACCCATAGCTAGGCTGGCCAAGAAAAAAAGGGAACCCAATTTTGTAAAATCATGAACGAAAAAGAGGATTAGGGAGGAAGGTAGGGTGGTAGATCTGGCTATAAAAGGACAACATGAGGGATATTTGTGGTAATGGAACTCTTCTGTATTTGGACAGTATCAATGTCAGTATCCTGGTTGTGATATTGTACTATAATTTTGCAAGATGTTACCATTGAGGAAAACCAGGTAAAGGGTACACAGAATCTGTATTACTTTTTACAACTGCATGTAAATCTATAATTACCTCAAAACTAAAAATTTTATTAATGGTAAGATGCAAGACAGTGACCATTGCATATGCAAATGGAATGAATTATGGGAACATTTCTTCAAGGCAAAGAGAAAATCCTATGATATAATGGGAAAAGTGCTTTGGAACAATATTGGTGAAATGTAGGAAGGTTTGCTCACATGGAGTTGACCTGCATTGGTATGGGCATTGGTGTCCTGATGATAGTGAGAAAACATGGATTCAGTTTTGAAGCTTGAAGTCTCACCTGAGTGAACCTTTGCTTCTCGCTTTAGGTGGTTCTGTAGGGTCAGGACCTGTTCCTTTCTGTACAACATCAAATGGACAGGTGGGAAGTGAGGTTAGTGGGTACTCTGTGGATGCTAAATATCTCCATACCTGTCTTGTGAAGCAGATCAAGAATGAGGTTACTGACATCAATGGGTGTTCCACATAGATGAAACTTGGGTAAAAGCTGACTTGAGAGAAGGTGTTCCAGAGAAGAAGTGACCAAATTTAAGTGTTGGAAGGACCATCCCACACTCCTATTTGGTGGCAATGCTTCCACAGACTTCAAATATAAACCTGTGTGGGTTATTCACTTTGGAGTTACACAAAATTGACCATAGAAACAGTTTTCCAGGTCCTAGCCTGCTCATAAGGAGAGAAGTTTCTGTACTTTATAGATTTACAGACATGATCTTCTTCAAGGTTTACTTCTAAAATTGAAGCAAACCAAAAATTCTCAACCTTCCTAATCCTCAAATTCTCCAACTTTAATTTAGCACTCAAGGGAGTCAGTCAGCTCTGGTGAGAGAGAGAGCTTCTCTGGGGGCGGGGGGGAATAAAAGCCCCAAAATGACAACAGATCTTTCCAGCATGAGAAATCATGATTGGAAATTGGATTTGAGCTCAATCCAGGACTCTGCTGATATGGGATGCAAAAACAGAACCCAGAATTCCTGGCATGACAACTACTTTTGCTCCCAAACCACTAGTGAGCATTTTGTGGGGGAGTTATCCTAGACATGACTGAAAAAGGAGAAAGCAAACATTTTGT
>JAQZBX010110631.1:0-10355 GCA_029593785.1 Cabassous unicinctus
TGCAACTCCCTACTGGATTGCACAGGATTATATATTCCAATTGTGGGCAGAGTTCAATTTCCCTTCCATAGAGCTCTTATATTCCATGCACATCAAAGAATGTGGCTGGATACTAGTTTTGTTGTCTTCAGACTTGCCCAAAAGGTGAGAAGACTATTGGCTGTTGGTCTTCCCAGAGCATACAATGGAGTTCTGGGATGACTCAGCTCTATCAGGGTTATCTCTGACTCACAGGGATGCTCAGTTATCCTTATATGGCTGAGAAAAAAAAAGGAACATTAAGGGGGAAAATGTGAATCTCTAGCACAATATTATAGTTAACGGGTTTTATAAAGCAAGGTGAATGAATATCAGGGTTAACAATGCTTAGACTCTTCTGGAAGGTATGAGGCAGCTGCATTCTTGTGGTCTTATGGGCCAGCTTCATCTAGGGCCCCAAACTGAAGCGATACAAATATCCATATCTTTTTCACATCTGGCATTGTTTATTATTTGGTTTTCTATCTGAAGCAGGAGGGGGAAGAGAAGGCAGAGGCAAAGTGTGACCTCTTTAGAGGAATGGTGCCAAATATTAAATCTATAATGAAAATAGATTGACCTGGAAAGAATGAGACAAAGGAAGCATGAAAGTAGTGAACATCACCCTGGGAAAATATCACCTGAAAGTGATGACTGAATGTTCCTGGTGTATTTGTGATTGTTCCTTCATGTGGATACCTTTAAATCCAATCAGCACAATTTGGTTCCTAAACTGCTTGTGCTTCACTGCTCTGTCAAGTGCATTTTCATTGTTTCCTTCTGCCTCATCCTTCTGTCTAATCATCCTTTATATAATGCAAGTTGATGACCCATGGTGAGATTTTCCTTTCCTCTAACACCAGGTTCCTGTTTCTTGGAGCATGAAGAGAATTATGTTGATTGAATGAACTGAGCTGGAGGTGAAATAAGGATGTTAGCAGAGGAGCCTCAGAGGGTACTTAAAACTGGGAGTTATCTCAAGTGTCCTGCCTTCTCAAGGTTACTTTTAAACAGGTTGCAAACTGGTAGTCCCTAGGTCAGATGTATTTTATTTGGACCACACAGGGTTTAGAATTAGTTGCTAAGTTTAAAATATAGGGATATTTCCAGGAATGAAAAAGGAACATTACTAATAACCCTGCTGAAATATAAAAGACTATAAGAGGATACTGTGAACAACTGTATGCCAATAAATAAAAGATAGAATGGACAAATTCTTAGAAACACATAAACTACCTACATTGACTCAAGAAGAAATAGAAAATATGGTTATACACAGGAAAATTGTAACTAATGTAACTTATGGGTGATAATTAACAGTAATATTGTAATATTTTGTAGCAATGGCAAAGAAGCTATTTTAACAATTCTAAGGGACAACAATAGGGGGTAAAAGGGGGTGTGGGATTTTACCTTTTGGGCTAATGAAAATGTTCTAAAATTGACTGAGGTGATGACAGCACAACTCTGTGATGAAAATGAGAACCACTGAGTATACGCTTTGAATGGATTGTACAAAGCATGGGACTGTAACACAGTGAATCTGCTGGTGGGAGGTGAACTGTGGTTAAAAGAACAAATATGAGAATGTTCTCTTATGAACCATAACAAATACATAATACTAATACAGGTTGTTAATAATTGGGTGGGTTAGGGGAAAAATACACCAAATATAAGATATGGGTTATAGTTAGTAGTAATATTTTGACAATGCTCTTTTACAGTTTGTAAAAAATGTTTCACAACAATGCCAGGTGTTGGTGGTGGGGTGATGTATGGGGGCTCTGTATGATGATATGCATGTTTGTTTTGTATGTTCACAATTTTTACTATACACCTATTGTTTATGTATGTTCATGTATGAATGATATACTTCAATAAAATTTTTTTAAAGATTTATTTTATTTCTGTACACACATCCCCCGCTGTTGTTTGCACTCGTTGTCTGCTCTCTGTGTCTGTTCATCATGTGCTTGTCTTCTTTTTAGGAGGCACCGGGAACTGAACCTGGGACCTCCCATGTGGAAGGGAGGTGCCCAATTGCTTGAGATACACCCGCTCCATACTTGTTGTGTCTCTCATTGTGTTTCCTCGTGTGTCTTCTCATTGGGTCATCTTGTTGCATCAGCTCGCTGTATTGCTCATCTTCTTTAGGAGGCATCGGGAACTGGAGGCACCGGGAACCAAACCCAGGACCTCCCATGTGGTAGGCGGGCACCCAACTGCTTGAGCCACATCTGCTTCCCAATAAAATTTTTTAAAAAAGAAGAAATAGAAGATCTCAACAAACCAATTACTAGTAAAGTGATTGAATCACTAATCAAAAATCTCCCAACAAAGAAAAGTCCAGGACCAGAAGGCTTTACGGGAATTCTATGAAACATTCCAAGAAGACTTAACTCCAGTTCTACTCAAATGCTTCCAAAAAACTGAAGATTTGGAACACTTCCTAACTCATTTTACGAGGCCAACATCATCCTCATACCAAAGCTGGATAAAGATACCACAAGAAAAAAAACTATAGCCCAATATCTGTTATGAATATAGATGAAAAATCCTCAACAAAATACTATCAAACCGAATTCAACAGCATATTAAAAAGAATTATACATCATAATCAAGTGAGATTTATCCCTGGTATGCAAGGTTGGTTCAACATAAGAAAATCAGTTAATGTAACATATCACATTAACAGAATGAAGGAAAAAAACCCATATGATCACCTCAATTGATGCAGAAAAGACATTTGACAAAATACAGCACTTGTTCTTGACAAAAACACTTGGAACACTAGGAATAGAAGGAAACTTCATCAACATGATAAAGGGCATATATGAAAAGCCCACAGCTAAATCCTAATTAATGATCAGAGACTGAAACTTTCCCTCTAAGATCAGGAACAAGACAGGGATGCCCACTGTCACCACTGTTATTCAACATTGTACCGGAATTTCTTGCCAGAACAGTTAGGAAAGAAAAAGAAATAAAAGGTGTCCAAACTGGAAAGGAACAAGTAAAACATTCCCTATTTGCTGATGATATAATCCTCTGTACAGAAAATCCTGAAAAATCCACAACAAAGCTCCTAGAGGTAATAAATGCATTCAGTATAATGACGGGGTTTAAGATCAACACCCAAAAAATCAGTATTGTTTCTTTTCTTTTTTTTTCTTTGTTTTTTTTTTCTTGTCAGTATTGTTTCTATACACAAGCAATGAACAATCGGAAGAAGAAATCAAGAAAAAATTACATTCACAATAGCAACTGAGAGAATTAAATATCTAGGAATAAATCTAATCTAGGACGTAAAGGATTTGTATAACTGCAAAACATTGCTAAAAGGGAATTGATATAAAGGATGTGTGTTAATCTTTGGAAATGAATAGAAAAGGTGAAAGCACAACATAATGTTTGTAACTAGCAGTGCTATTACATGGGTATGGCAGTGGTTGAAAGGGAAAGTCTAAGATCATGTATATTTCTAAAAGGAAAGCTAAAAAATGTAACATGGGTCTGTATAACATAATAAAGCCTTATGTGAAATATGAATATGGGTAATAGAGCATATATAAGACTGTTTTTCTTTGAAACTGAACAAATTAAATGTTACAAGATGTTAATATCAAACAAAAAACCCCATTATGCTAAACAAAAGAAAGCAGACACAAAGTACTACATATTGTATGATTCCGTTTATATAAAATGTAAATATGAATCAATTTATAAAGATGAAATTAAATTAGTAGTTATGTAGGGCTGGAGAAGAATAGAGGGATTGACAGGTGACTGCTAAGGGGTGTGGAGTTTTCCTTTTTGGGGTAATGAAATGGTTCTAAAATTTTTTTGTGGTGATGAATGCACAACATTGTAATTATACTAAAAGCCATTGATTATACACTTTGGATAGATTGTGTGGTATGTGAATATATCTCAATAAAACTTTTTTAAAAAACCACAATGAGATAACATTTCATATTCATTAGAATGGCTGCTATTAAAAAAATGGAAAATAATAAGTGTTGGAGAAGATGCAGAGAAATAGGAACAGTCATTCATTGTTGGCAGCAATTAAAATGGTGCAGCCACTGTGGAAGATAGTTTGGTTGTTTTTCAGAAAGCTAAGTATAGAACTACCATATTACCTAGCAATCCCACTGCTAGGCATATACCCAAAAGAATTGAAAGCAGGGACTCGAACAGATATTTGCACATCAATGTTCATAGCAGCATTATTCACAATTGCCAAAAGATAGAAGCAACCCAAGTATCTATCAACTGATGAATGCATAAATAAAATGTGGTATATACATACAATGGAATGTTATTCAGTCATAAAAAGGAATGAAGTTCCAATAGATGTAACAACATGGATGAAGACATCATGTTGAGTGAAATAAACCAGATACAAAAGGACAAATACTGTATGATGTCACTGATTTGAAACAATTAGAATAAGCAAACTCATAGAGTCACATTCTAGAATATAGGTTACCAGGGGACAGGGTGGGCATAGGGTATGGGAAGTTAAGGTTCAACATGTACAGGGTTCCTATTTGGAATGATAGAAATGTTTCAGTAATGGATGGTGGTGATGATAGCACAACATTGTGAATGCAATTAATAGCACTGAAATATATATTTGAAATGATTAAAAGGGGAAATATTAGATTATATATATAATAACAGAATAAAAATTTTAAAAAGTTCCTTGAAACTATACTACACAAATAATGAACCCTAAGTTAAACCATAGACTTTAATTAATAGTACAGTTATAAAAATATGCTATCATCACTTGTAGCAAATGTTTCACACCAATGCAAGGAGTTGGTGGTGGGGTGGTATATGGGAATCCTGTGTTTTATGCATGATTGTTCTGTAAACCCACAACTTCTTTAATCAAGAAAAAAAATTAGGGATATTTCACTTCTAGGTTTTCTGCTTCTCTTTAAGAACTGGAAGATCTAGGAACACTGGACCAGCAGCCCCTCCTGGAAACCAATGTCTTACGATTGATTAGGTGCCTGCTCTTTAGCAGAGACTTGAACGCCCCAGATTGCCACAGTCCCACCCTCACCCCACCCCCAGCTGCTGCACTCATTTATGTTGGCCATCATAGGCACTTGAGTTTGTGTCCCTTGGCTTATAGGAAGGAAGGAAACTAGCATTTACTGAGTGCCTCCTAAGCATGAAGCATTGTGCTTTGAATTTGCACATATTCTCTCATTTGACTTTCCTAACAATCCAGTAAGATTTAAGCTCCTTTAGTACAGGGACCGTGCCTCTTTCTTTCACCACCGTGGGGTGATCGATTGGCCAAAGCAGGTAGCCTGAGAGGAGGAGCCTAGCTGGTCCTGATGGTCTGAGAGGGAGGCCCAGATTTTTGTTTGGTTTGTTTTGGTTTATTTTGTTTGTTTTTTCTTCTCTTCCAGTACCCAATGTGTAGATACATGGTAGGAGCTCAAAAATACATGTTGGATGGAACTATCTAGCTTGCAGTTGCAGACTCTCTCTGTTCCTTGGGATGGGCATTGTCCATCATCATCACCTTGTTAGTTGTCCTGGGTGAGTCCAATGACCTGGAGAGTAGGTGTTGCAACTCTGCTGAGATTCAGGGCCCAGCTGGCACATGGACCGACCAAAGATTAAAGTCTCTTGGACATATACCTGTCAAGTATAGTACTAACTATAGGTTCAAATAGAAGAGGCAGAAGAGCCATGTGTAGGGAAACCACAAATGATTCCAACTCTGTCACACTGGGGAGCATAAATTCCAAGGGAAGGCCCATTGGCAGGGCGCCAAACTCCTGAACTGTCTGCCCTGCCTATAGTGTCTGGATGTCTCTAGAGCCCTGTATTAGTCAGCCAAAGGGATGCTGATGCAAAATACCAGAAATCTGTTGGCTTTTATAAAGGGTATTTATTTGGGATAGAAGCTTACGGTTACCAGACCATAAAGCATGTTACTTCCCTCACCAAAGTCTTTTGCCACGTGTTGGAGCAAGATGGCTGCTGACGTCTACCAAAAGTTCAGGCTTCTTGGGTTCCTCTCTTCCTGGGGCTTGTTTCTTTCTGGGCTCAGCTTCCCTGCTCTCTCCACAAGGCTCTCTCAGTCGCCTAAGCCACATCTGCTTCCCCCTATAATTTTTATATAGCATTTATGTAATCTAAAGTTTCTTTAAAATTAAAAAAATGTGTTGAATGAATAAATGAATGCATAAATAAATGAAAGAGATATTTTATCCCATTTTTATAGATGAGAAAACCAATGCCCAGAGCAGTTAAGTAATTTGCTCAGAATCTTACAGCTGAAAGGAGTTACATTTGAGATTCAAACATGGGACTGTGTGACTCCAGAGGTCCAGTGTGAAGGAAAAGGGAAGAGATCAGGTCTAAGTACACAGTAGGTGCTTTGTAAGTACCTGCAGAAATGATCAACAGTGCTCATACAAATTTTCATGGTTACACGCACCCAGAAGTTAGCAAGGATTTTTTTTTTTTAGCTTATGAAATTTGCCTAACTCTTACCAGTGTCTGGGTACCCTGGGCTTTGAGATTACATAATATTGAGGCTCTGTAGTTGAGTGTACCATTAGCAAGTTACAATGAGGCTATCATGTTTCTGTCCACAGTTGACTTGTGCTACATAAATGTGTTGAAATTCCAAAGTTAATTCTTTGTTCATATCTGAACATCCTGTGTTTTTGCCCCTGAACCAACCTTTCCAATTTTTTCCATCAGTGGCTAATTTATTCTTTCACTTAAAAATTAAAACTTTGGGCTTTTCTACTGCTTTTTCCTATTTGTAATCCATAGATGCAAGCACTCTGTGGCAGTTTGAAATTACTTTATGAATCCCCAAAAGAAGTTATGTTTTTAAACTAATCTATTCCTGTGGGTGTGATGCCCTTTGATTGCATTAAATTCAGCTGAGGCTTCTTTGATTAGATTACTTGATAAGATCACTTTTGGGCCTTTGATTGGACCACACCAGTGGGTTGTGATTCATCTTGAGTCTCTGCCCTCTTTCTGTGTCTGATAAAAATGGAGACACAGAGAGAGACCCAAAGACACAGGAAAAGGAAGGTGCCATTTTTGATCCTGCCACGTGTAAATGGACTAGAGCAGGGGTTCTTAACCTTTTTTGTTCCACAGACCCCTTTGCCAGTCAGGTGAAATTAATACTACTGTAATTTATTTATTGTATACATTCATAAGTGAAGCAAATGCTAGATTTCAGTTAGAGGTCAGAGAAAATAAAGATAATAAGTTGATTTTTTTCAATTCAAGTTCTCAGACCCCCTGAAATCTTTCCACGGACCCCTTGGGAGTCTGTGGACCCCTAGTTAAGAACCCCTGGACTAGAGGATCGCTTAAGCACAAAGCTCTCAAGAGGCTGGGCCCACAGAGCAGTTCCAGAGGAGATGGTGGGCCGGGAGGGGTAGGCTGAGACCTCGGCAGAGATTGGCGGCCATCGTGCTTTGCCATGTGCCAGGACAAAAAGAATCAACAGTAGCTAACTTTGATGAGAAGGCAATTCTTACGGTGCCTCGGTTTGAACTTTTCACAGCCTTGGAACTGTAAGCTTTTACTCCAAATAAATCCCTTTTATAAAAGCCAGCCCATTTCTGGTACTTTGCATCTGTAGCCCTTTGGCAAACTAAAACCCCCTCTTACATAATAAATTTCCCCACCCCCACTCTATTCCCTCCCAAGTGCAAGCCTCTATCACCTCAGACTTTGATTGCTAAATTAGCTTCCTAGCTGATCCCTTTGCTTCCAGACTCTTCCTTTAAGGTCACTGTACACTTCTGTCCATTTTACCTTACTAAAATTCTGCTTTCATGTCCCTTTCCAGTTTTTGAAACTATATTATCTTATGGCTTTAAGCATATAAACTAAAGTGTGTTATGTGAAACTTTAGTTTAATGGGAAATTATTAAGTTTAAAAAAAAGAAAAAAACAAGTTCTGTGATCAAATGCCAAGGAAATGCTAGGTTGACAAAGAAGTGTTTCTTTCCTGCAGGGTGATTCATAGCTTGATATGTTAATATGCCATAGTATGCAGTATTTCCTAAAACTTTTATTTCCACAAATACCTTTTGTGTGTGTGTGTGTAGTATTTCATCAGGGTAGTCCTTCATGGACCACATTTTGGAAACACTGGTCCACAGATTCAAGTTCATACTCCCCATCTTCTTTTTCAAGGCTGTTGACAGTCAGAATTCCATTCTACCTGTCCGAGTTTCTTTCTTTCTTATCTGTAAAAACCCCTTGCAGAATTCGCCTCCAAATCTTCAACCAAGCTGTTTCTCTTGCTTGGAATATGGCCCTTCCTTTCCCTATATTGTTTACATTCTATTCATATATCCCTTCCTTCCTTCCTTCCTCTGTCCCTCCCTCCCTCCCTTCCTCCCTGCCTCTCTTTCTCCCTGCCTCCCTGCCTCCCTTTCTTCATTTCTTCATAGAAAATAAACTTTCCAAAGACAAGTCAAGAAGAGCATTGAATTACATTCATTCCTGAGCACTGTGTTCTGGAGGAAGTAACTGGAATGCTAATCTGCTGGAAGGTCAAGGAAGGAACACCTGGAGAAAGTTCCTTGAACACCCATCGCAGAGTAGATAGACACTTCCATGAAGATGGCAGACTAGAAAGACACGAGATTCTCTTCTCCTCCAGAAAAATAACTAGAGCACAGGCTGAAACAGCATAGAAAACGATCTTCTAGGGTTTAGGACACCAGGCAAAGGCTGGACACCACCCAGAGGAGAGAGGACAAAGGAGGGAAATCACGACAACAGAATTGTGAGTTGAAACCAGCAGCTGCTGCTGCTGGCACCATCACCAACACTAAAGACACTTCAGAATTCTCAGGCCTCTGGGCCTGCGACTACAGACAAAGGGGGCTCCAGGGATCTACCGCCTCAGGAAAGGGGAGAGAGAGGGACACAGCCTAAGGCTGACTCAGTTTTGACTCACAAATTTGGTCTGCTATGTCCCAGGAGCCCTTCTAGGCTGGGTGGGGCCACGCCCTTGTTTGTCTTGGGAGCCATCAAGGGTCTCAAGACATAAGACCCTCCTAATCTCCTTCTATACTAACCAGGACTGATTGTTGACTCAGAGGAGAGTGGAAATATTTACTAGCCAGGAAAAGGGAGGGGACTGCCAGAGAAGGCTGGAGAACTGTCTCAGAGAAAGTTTGAATTACAAGGCTCCTAGCCTCCAGATAGTAAGCTCTATCACATTGATCCTATCTGTGCTGCAACAAATACACTCTGACCAGGCATTGAACTGAGAGCTGCCAAAGATGACATCTGCTGGCAGATCAAGGAAGTGCATGCAAAAAAATAAAAAATAAGTAGGAGAGGCTTTTTCTGGCCTCTATAGCCTCCCTCCTCAAGGCCCTAGGAAGTGAGTCTACAACTAATTACTGGGTCCAGTGCCCAGTTTTGCCCAACCAGCAGGGACAATCCTAACAATCCAGGTCGAGCCAAGAATCAAAAAGTAGTGGTAACACACAGCCTCCTGCCACTAAATTCCTATAAAAGAGAAAGAAATTGAGCATCTGAGTAAACTCCATCTTAATCAGATGCCTAGACATCAGCAAAAAATTACGAGCCATACTAAGAAAATAGAAGACATGGCTCAAGAAAAGGAATATATCAAAGCCACAGAAGAGATGCAGAATTTGAGAGAATGAATCAGAAAGATGCACACAAATTTCCAAAATCATATTAATGAGTTGAAAGACAATATGGTTAAAGAGATAAATGACATCAAGAAGACATTGAGTGAATGCAAAGAAGAATTTGAAATCCTGAACAGAAAAATAACAGAACTCATGGGAATGAAAACCACAATAGGTTAGATCAAAAACACATTAGAGGGAAGCGGGTGTGGCTCAGTGGATAGAGCCCCCGTTTACCATATGGGAGGCCCGGGTTTGCATCCTGAGGACTCCCTGTGAGGGCACGCTGGCCTGAGCGGTGCGGTGGGCTGATGCAGCAACCTCATGGCAGGAAGCGGGTGTGGCACAATGGATAGAGCACCCGTTTACCATATGAGAGGCCCTGGGTTCGCTTCCCGACGTCTCCTTGTGAGGGCAAGCCGGCTCGCGCGGCGCCTCACAGCAAGGGGGAGATAAGCAGACACAGAGAAGACACGCAGCGAATGGACACAGCAGCACAAGCAGCAAGGGGGGGATAAATAAAAATAAAATAAATAAATCTTTAAAAAAAAAAACACAACACATTAGAGGCATATAACAGCAGACTTGAAAAGATAGAAGAAAGAATAAGTGATACTGAAGACAGAACAGCTAAAATTGAAGAGAGAA
>JAQZBX010110632.1:0-10355 GCA_029593785.1 Cabassous unicinctus
CACAGCAAGGGGGAGATAAGCAGACACAGAGAAGACATGCAGCGAATGGACACAGCAGCACAAGTAGCAAGGGGGGGATAAACAAATAAATAAATAAATCTTTAAAAAACAAACAAACAAACAAAAAAAAAAACTAAAGGGAGAAACAGACATCTCTACAATAATCGTTGGAGACTTCAACACCCCACTCACATCATTAGATAAAACTGGACAGAAGATGAACAAGGAAACAGAGAATTTAAACAATATGATAAACGAGTTAGACCTAACAGACATGTACAGAACACTGCATCCAAACTCAGCGGGATATATATTCTTCTCAAGTGCCCATGGATCTTTCTCCAGGAAGAGACCACATGTTAGGGCACAAAACAGCTCTCAATAAATGTACAAAGATTGAAATTATACAAAGCACCTTCTCAGATCATAATGGAAGGAAACTGGAAATCAATAAAAGACAGGAAAAAAGTAAATTCACAAATGTGTGGAGGCTGAACAACCCACTCCTAAATAATCAGTGGGTCAAAAAAGAAATTTCAAGTGAAATCAATAAATACATTGAGATGAATGAAAACGAGGACACAACTTATCAAAACTTATGGGGGCGCGGATGTGGCTCAAATGGTTGGGCATCCGTCTCCCATATGGAGGGACCTGGGATCGATCCCCGGGACCTCCTGGTAAAAATAAAGAAAAATACAGAAGGCGGGTGGGCGCACCGCCGTGCCCCACGCGCAAGTGCACCGTCAGGCCCCACCAAGCCATGCAAGACCATGACATAATAGGAGAGTGACGCAAGGGAGAGCCAAGACGAGATGCATTGAAAAACCAGAAAGTTTTCCTCTCTCCCACTTCGGAGGTTCCCAGGATCGAATCCCGGTGAAGACAGGAGGAGAAGGATGAGAAGAAAGGGCAGGAAACAGACACAGAGAATTGTCCAGCGAATGGACACAAAAACAGCAAAAATGGAGGGGGAGGGGGGGTAAAAATGGATAAAAGTAAATAAATTTGAAAATCTTAAAAAAACAAAAACAAAACTTATGAGATACAGCAAAGGCAGTCTTGAGAGGGAAATTTATAGTCCTAAACACCTATATTAAAAAAGAAGAGCTAAAATCAAAGATCTAACTGAACAACTGGAGAAACTAGAAAAAGAACAGCAAACCAATCCCAAAGCAAGCACAAGGAAAGATAATAAAGATTACAGCAGAAATAAAAGAAATTGGAGGAAAAAAAATAGAGAAAAATCAACAAAACCAAAAGCTGTTTCTTTGAGAAGATCAATAAAACTGACAAACCCCTAGCTAGACTACCAAAGAAAAAAAGAGAGAAGATGCAAATAAATACAATCAGAAATAAACGGGGGGAAGTTACAACTGACTCCACAGAAATAAAAAGGATCATAAGAGGATATTATGAGAAACTCTACACCAACAAACTAGACAACCTAGATGAAATGGGCATATTCCCTGAAATGCACAAAGAACCTACAATGACGCTACAAGAAATACAAGAACTTAACAAACCAATCAAAATTTAAAAAGATTGAATCAGTGTTCAAAACTTTCCCAAGGAACAAAAGTCCAGGACCAGATGGCTTCAGAGGTGAATTCTACAAAGCATTTTGAAAAGAATTAACACCAATTCTGTTTAAATGCTTCCAAAAAATTGAAGAGGAGGGAAAATTATCCAACACATTTTATGAAGCCAACATCACCCTAATACCAAAACCAGATAAAGACACTATAAGAAAAGAAAATTACAAATCAATCTCTCTGATGAACATAGACGAAAATATTCTCAACAAAATACTTGCAAATCAAATCCAACAGCATATTAAAAAGACTCTCACATCACGACCAAGTGGGATTTATTCCTGGTATGCAAGCCTGGTTCAACATTAGAAAATCAATCAACATAATATACCACATTAACAAATTGAAGGGAAAAAACCACATGATCATCTCAATCGGTGCAGAAAAGGCATTTGACAAAATCCAGCATCCTTTCTTGATGAAAACATTTTGAAAGATAGGAATAGAAGGAAAATTCCTCAATATGATAAAAGGCATATATGAGGGAAGAGGATGTGGCTCCAGCAGTTGGGCACCTGCCTACCACATGGGAGGTCCAGGGTTCGGTGCCCGGTGCCTCCTAAGGAAGACCAGCAAGACAGCGAACCAACACAACAGGCTGGCATGGCAAGCTGACACAAGATGAAGCAATGAGATGACGCAATGAGGAAACACAATGAGAATGAGAGACACAAGCAGGGAGTGGAGGTGGCACCGGCTATTGGGCACCTCCCTCCTACATGGGAGGTCACAGGTTCTGTTCCTGGTGCCTCCTAAAAAGAAGATGAGCAGACAGCAAGTGAAAACAATGAGGGAGGGGGGAGAAGTAAATAAATTTAAAAATCATTTTTAAAAAAGGTGTATATGAAAAACCCACAGCCAACATCATACTTAATGGGGAAAGCTGGAAGCTTTCTCTCTAAGATCAGGAACAAGATAAGGATGCCCACTGTCACCATTGTTATTTAACATTGTACTAGAAGTTCTAGCTAGAGCAATTAGACGAGAAAAAAAAAAAAATTAAAGGCAACCAGTAGGAAAAGAGGAAGTAAAGCTCTCACTTTTTGCAGATGACATAATCATATATTTAGAAAATTCTGAAATGTCTACGAAAAAGCTACTTGAATTAATAAACGAGTTCAGCAAAGTGGCAGGATACAAGATCAACGTGCAAAAATCAGTAACGTTTTTGTACACTAGTACTAAACAATCTGAGGAGGAAATCATGGGGAAAATTCCATTTACAATAGCAACAAAAAGACTCAAATACCTAGGATTCAATTTAACCAAAGAAGTATAGGGCCTATATGCAGAACACTACAAAACAATGCTAAAAGAAACCAAAGAAGACCTAAACAAATGGAAAGACATTCCGTGTTCATGGATTAGAAGACTAAATATCATGAAGATGCCAATCCTACCCAAACTGAATATAAATTCAACGAATACCAATGAAATTTCCAATAGCCTACTTTACAGAAATAGAAAAGGTAATTACCAAATTCATTTGGAACAGAAAGTACACCCAAATGCCCAAAGGCATTCTAAAAAAGAAGAGCCACATGGGAAAATTTCACTGCCTTACCTTTAAACATATTACAAAGCTACAGTGGTCAAAACAGCATGGTACTGGCATAAAGATAGACACATCGAACAGTGGAATAGAATTCAGAGTTCAGAAATAAACCCTCACCTCTACGGTCAACCGGTTTTTCACAAACCTACCAAGTCCATGTTACCAGAACAAAACAGTCTCTTCAACAAATGGTGCTGGAAGAACTGGATATCTATAACAAAAAGAATGAAAGAGGAGCCCTGTATCTCACTCCCTATACAAGAATCAACTCAAAATGGATCAAAGGCCTAAATATAAAAGCCAGGATCATAAAATTACTAGAAGAAAATATAGAGAAACTTCTTAAAGACCTTGTTGCAGGTGGTGGTTTCTTGGACTTACACCCAAAGCATGCACAATAAAAGAAAAAATAGATGAATGGGACCTCCGTAAAATTAAACACTTTTGCACCTTACAGGTCTTTGTCAAAAGGATGAAAAAGGCAGCTGACTCAATGGGAGAAAATATTTGGAAATCACATGTTCGACAAGGGTTTAACATCCATGATATATAAAGAGATGTTACAACTCAACAATAAAAAGACAAATGACCCAATTAAAAAATGGGCAAAAGATTTGAATAGACATTTGTCCAAAGAAGAAATATAAACGGAAAAAAAAACAACATGAAAAAATGCTCAACATCACTAATGATTAGGGAAATCCAAATCAAAACTACAATGAGATTTCATTTCACAACTATCAAAATAGTCACTATAATAAGGCAGAGAACTACAAGTGTTGGAGAGGATGTGGAGAGACGGGAACACTTATTCACCATTGGTGGGAATGTATAATATTATAGCCACTGTGGAGGACTGTTTGGCAGTTCGTAATGAAGTTGAATATAGATTTGCCACGTGACCCTGCAATACCACTACTGGGTATATACCCAGAGGAACTGAGAGCAGTGACATGAACAGACATCTGCACACCGAAATTCGTAGCAGCATTATTCATGATTGCCAAAAGCTGGAAACCCAAGTGTCCATCAACCGATGAATGGATAAATAAACTGTGGTATATTTACATGATGGATTATTATGCAGCTGTAAGAAGAAATGAAGTCATAAAGCATATGACAACATGGATGAACCTGGAGGACATTATGTTGAGTGAAGCAAGCCAGACACAAAAAGACAAATACTCTTTGACTGTGCTACTATGAACTAAATAAGCTGTCTAACATATTGTATTTTTCCATTTATATAAAATATAAATATAAATCAACTTATAAAGATGAAATTACATTAGTGGCTATGTAGGGCTGGGGAAGGCATGCTAAGAGGTGTGGAGTTTTCTTTTCGGAGTAATGAAATGGTTCTAAAATTTTTTGTGGTGATGAATGCACAACACTGTGATTACACTAAAAGCCATTGATGATACACTTTGGATAGATCGCATGATATGTGAATATATCTCAATAAAACTGCTTAATAATTGTGCCAGAATAGCCAGAAATAGCAGCTATGCACAGCAAGGGAAATATAGAGATTGAGAGGTAAATAATTTTGTCTGTCTGTTTTTTATTATGATTGAAATAATGAAAATGCTTTAATAATGATCAAAGAGATGAATGCACAACTATGTGATTATACCAAATACCACTGACTGTACACTTTGGATGAACTGTATACTTTATTAATATGTATCAATAAAATTTATTTGTTTAAAATATATATATATCAGAAAAAAGCAAGTTGCACGAATTTTTTTATTTCCAAGTGCATATAAAATTTATGTCTACTCTATACTGTAGTCTTTAGTGTACAAGAGTATTACATCTAAAAAGATACATGCATACCATAATTAAAACATACTTTATTGCTAAAAAATGCTAACCGTCATCTGACCCTTCAGTGAGTTGTAATCTTTTTGTCAGTGGACGGTCTTGCCATGATGTTGATGGCTGCTGACTGATCAGGGTAATGGTTGCCCAAGTTGGGGTAGCTGTGGCAATTTCTTAAAACAATCAA
Organism: Cabassous unicinctus; assembly: GCA_029593785.1. Classification (NCBI taxonomy): domain Eukaryota; kingdom Metazoa; phylum Chordata; class Mammalia; order Cingulata; family Chlamyphoridae; genus Cabassous; species Cabassous unicinctus. Next base: position 5,165 of record JAQZBX010110632.1, read on the forward strand.
GTGTGCCGAATTGACTGACTCTTCCTGTATTAGTCAGCCAAAGGGGTGCTAATGTGAAATACCAAAAATGGGTTGGTCTTTATAAAGGGTATTTATTTGGGGTAGAAGTCCACAGATACCAGGCCATAAAGTGTTAAGTTTCTTCTCTCACTGAAGTCCATTGCCACGTGTTGGAGCAAGACAGCTGCCGAGGTTTGCCAGGGTTCAGGCTTCTCGGGTTCCTCTCTTCCCGGGGCTCTGTTTCTCTCCAGGCTCAGCTCCTCTGGTTCTTCCACAAGGTCAGCTATAGACTATCAGGCAAATGGCTCACTTCTCTTCTCCTGGAGCCTTCTCTCCAACATCAAAACTCCATCAAAACTGCTTCTCAAAAAACTGCTTCAACTCTGTTCTTGCCATGCCTTTTATATTTGATTCCCCACCCACCAAGGGGTGGGGCTCAACATCTTACTGAAGTGGCCCAGTCAATGCCCTAATCATAACTTAATCATGCCCACATTAACAGATCAGTTTACAAGCATGATCCAATTATATTTTTGGAATTCATAATTACATCAAATTGCCCAACAGCTACACTTCCTTTCACTAAAGATTTCTCTATAGCATGCAATGCTGTTTGACAGCATTTTACCCATATAGAAACTTCTCTCAAAATTGGAGTCAATCCTCTCAAACCTTGCCCCTGCTTTATCAAATAAGTTGATTCAATTTTCTAAATCCTTTGTTATCATTTCAACAAGGTTCTTTACCAGTAGATTCTATCTCAAGAAGCCATTTTCTTTGCTCATCCATAAGAAGCAACTCCTCATCCATTCAAGTTTTATCATGGGATTGCAGCAATTCTGTCACATCTTCTGGCTCCATTTCTATCTAATACTAGTTCTCTTGTTATTTCTACCACATCTGTAGTTACTTTCTCCACAGAAGTCTTGAACCCCTCAAGGCATACATGAGGGTAAATCAACTTCTTCCAAACTCTTGCTAATGTTGATATTCTGACCTCCTCCCATGAATTAGGAATGTTCTTAGCCTCTAGAATGGTTAATCTTTCCAAAAGGTTATCAATTTGCTTTGTCCAGATCCATCAGAGGAATCACTATCTTTGGCAGCTATAGTATTACAAAATGTATTTCTTAAATAATAAGACTTGAAAGTGTAATGACTCCTTGGATCCATTTGGCTGTAGAGTGGATACTGTTTCAGAAGGCATGAAAACAACATTAATCTCATTGTACATCTCCATCAGAGCTCTTGGATGACCAGATGCATTGTCAATAAACGTAATATTTTGAGGGGAATTTTTTTTTCCTGAGCCGTAGGTCTCAACAGTGGGCTTAAAATATTCAATAAACCATGTTGTAAACAGATGTGCTGTCATCCACACTTTGTTGTTCCATTTACAGAGCACAGGCAGAGTAGTCTTAGCATCATTCTTAAGGACCCTAAGATTTTCAGAACAGTAAATGAGCACTGGCTTCAACTTAAAATCATCAGCTGCATTAGCCCCTAACAAGAGAGTCAGTGTGTCCTTTGAAGCTTTAAAGACAGGTGCTGACTTTGCCTCTCTAGCTATGAAAGTCCTAGATGGTAACTTCTTCCAAAAGAAGGCTGTTTCATCTACAATAAGAATCCGTTGTTTAGCAGAGCCACCTTCATCAATGATCTTAGCCAGATCTTCCAGTTAATGTGTTGAAGCTTCTATATCAGCACTTGGTACTTCACCTTGCACTTCATCTTCTGTCTAGTTCTTCTACCTAATGATGTGAGTGGGTGTTGAAGTCTCCAACAATTATTGTAGAGATGTCTATTTCTCCCTTTAGTTTTGCCAGAGTTTGTTTCATGTATTTTGGGGCACCCTGGTGAGGTGCATAGATATTTATGACTGTTATATTTTCCTGGTGAAGTATCCCTTTTATTAATATATAATGGTCTTCTGTATCTCATAACTTTTTTGCATTTAAAGTCTGTTTTGTCTGATATTAGTATAGCTACCCCTGTTCTTTTTTGGTTACTATTTGCACAGAATATTTTTTTCCAACCTCTCACTTTCAGCCGGTTTGTATCCCTGGGTCACCTTATAAGGTGAGTTTCTTATAAGCAGCATATAGATGGCTCATGTTTTTTAATCCATTTTGTCGGCTTATATCTTTTGATTGGGGAGTTTAATCCATTCACATTCAATGGTATTACTGTAAATGCATTATTTACTTCCACCATTTTATTCTTTGGTTTTCATATGTCATATATTTTTGTCCTTTTACTCTTTTGGTTATCTTTTCTCTATTCTTTCTTCTATACTCTCCTCCGGGCCTCTCTCTCCTTCCAACCTTTTCTAATGCAGCTTCTTCATCTCTCTCATCTTCCACAGAATTGAAGAATTAGGGCCTTGCTCTGGATTAGGGTTTGACTTGCAAGAATGCTGTGGCTGGACACAACATTGGCTAGACCACGCAAACTTTCTCCATGTCAGCAATAAGGCTGTTTTGCTTTCTAATCATTTGTGTGTTCGCTGAAGTAGGACTTAGAATTTCCTTTAAGAATTTCCTTTGCATTCACAACTTGGCTGTGTTTGGCATAAGAGGCCTAGCGTTTGGCCTGTTTTCTACATGCCTTCCTCACTAAGCTTAATCATTTCTAGCTTTTGATTTAAAGTGAGGAGCGTGTGACTCTTCCTTTCACTTGAACACTTAGAAGTCACTGTAAGGTTATTAATTGGCCTAATTTCAATATTGTTGTGTGTCAAGGAATAGGGAAGCCTGAGGAGAGGGAGAGAAACGGAGGAACAGCTAGTCGGTGGAGAAGTCAGAACTTGCACAGCATTTATCGACTAAGTTTGCTGTCTTACATGGGTAAGGTTTGTGGAGCCCCAAAACAAATACAATAGTAACATCAAAGATTACTGATCACAGATAACTGTAACAGATATAATCATAATGAAAAGGTCTGAAATATTGCAAGAACTACCAAAATGCGACACAGAGACACAAAGTGAGGACATGCTGTTGGAAAAAATGGCACCAGTAGACTTGCTTGACGCAGGGTTGCCACAAACCTTCAATTCATAAAAAACAGTCTGCGAAGCACAATAAAGTGAAATACAATAAAACAAGGTATGCCTGTAATCTGTTTGACATTTTTGAGTGTTTATTAATTAGAAAGAGATGTACATATCTAGTTTGATTCACAATTTCTGTTCCTGACTTGGGTTGGCTAGTTAAATGTCACTCAAATAAATGCATACCCAGTATTGTCTGTTGTACACAGTTACCACATGTAACACTTTACTCTGAGTGAGGAACTGTATCTGATAACTCAGGCCAGAGTGGTCCAATTTTGTCTATACTCTCCAGAAAACTCAAAAATCACAGGTAGAGTATGGTTTATTTATTTTCAGGATTTTTTTTCCAACTATGCAATGGGAATGATTAAAGCCTGACACCCAGGATTTTTCATGAAAGATCAAGTACACCTTGAATTTTTGGAGCTCTTCTGTTTAGCAAACATGTTGGTAAATAATCTGTTCACAGACAGCGTTGGGACTCATGTCTGGCACCATTTCACTGAAAACTTGCTAATTACCTTCCTAGAAATTAGTTTTAGCTCCTGACCCAGAGAAGGCTCTTTAAATTCCATGAAGGAGAGAGATGGATTATCTCTACATAAGCCAAGCAGAGTTTCTGCTCCTACATCTGTTGCATGTTTCCCAATCAATCTTGTCTTAAACAGGCAGCATTTCATGGGCAACAAGAGCCACAGTGTTGGTAATACCAAGGATAAGGCTTTTCCCTTTTCTTGTCCACCAAACAGCCCATCAAAATAATGAGACCTCATGTCCTAATGTATTAAACTCCCCATGAACACCCAAGTGACAGTCCTTCACTGTAATCTACCACAATGCCCACAGAACCACTTCTAATGCAGAGCTTCTTTCCCAGGAAGCAACTGTCAAAAATGAAAACAGAGTCCACATCCTTGAGAATGAATCTTTTGGGCAAAAATAAAGTCATCCAAACTTTCAAAATCATATTTTCCCATTCTTCCATATCTTCTAAATAAAAAGTTGACAGTGGCAGGACTAACATAATTTGTTTTTGAAGCTAGCCCAGCCCTGACCCCTTGATACAACTTTCCAACTTGTTCCATCATGGTAAAGGGATCATGAGCTCAACCAACCTCTAGGGCTACAGGTAATACACACAGATGTTCATAAAATCACAAAATTTTCTTATTTGGATCTAAGCAAGTTTGTCAAGCAAAATGGGAGGCAGGTATGCCTCAGCCACTAGGGAACTTCTGTGTCCCAGAATCTGTCATTCAGTTTTGCCACCAAATTGCTTGAAAATGGTAGCTGCAACCTCCATCATCCTTCTGATTTTTCCTTTGGTCATGCTAATAGATTCTGGATTCTGTTACAGTTATATGACTGTATAACACACATTACCCCAAAACTGAATAGTGTAAAACAACCATGAATTCTGTGGGTCAGGACAGCAGGGATGGCTTGTGTCTGATCCACAATGTCTGGGGACCAAGCTGAAAGACTTAAGGGGGCGGGGCTGTAAGAGTGGGAGTTCCTTAGCAGTATCTCTATCTATTTGTATGCAGTCTCTCCACATGATCTCTCTAGCACAGTGGCTACAGGGTGGCCTAAGACTTCTTACATATTAGCTCAGGGCACTCTAGGCTTGTGTTCCAAGATGGAAAAGCCAGGTAGAAGATGTATTGGTTGCCTTGTATGACTTAGCATCAGATTCAAGCAGTACCACTTCCATTTCATTCTGTTGGTTGAGGCAATAACAATGGTCTTTCTCAGTTCAAGGGAAAGGAATGTAGACCCCAGTTCTTAATAGAGGAATACCAGCTTCACATTTATGAAAAAACGAGTAGGAAAGTATGTATACTGGTGTGGCCATCTTTGGAAAAAGACAATCGCCACAGCATCTTTATCTGCAACAGCACCCATTCTGCAAGTCTCTTTACAGAGAGGTTCCAGCTTCATGACTATACTGAGAGGTTAATAAAAGCTGGTACTGGGAAGCGGGAGTGGCTCAGTCGATAGAGCCCCCGTTTACCATATGGGAGGCCCCGGGTTCGCTTCCCGGGGCCTCCTTGTGAGGGCAGGCCGGCCCGCGCAGCCTAGTGGGCTGATGCAGCAAGACCTCACAACAGGAAGCGGGTGTGGCTCAACCGGTAG
>JAQZBX010110633.1:0-10353 GCA_029593785.1 Cabassous unicinctus
AGAGGGCCCCTCCCCTTGGTGGTCTCGGGTGAGCTCCTGCCCTGATCCTGGAGGCCCCAGCGAGACCCCACTGCAGGGGAGGCCATGGGGGCCTTGTCCCTGAAGCGCCCTCCACTGGGCAGAGAGCACGCATGGGGGAGGGGGCGGCCTGGACCTGGGTCCCACTCGGCAGCCCCCAGAGCGGAGGTGGGAGGCGGCTTCTCTCCTCCTCTGCATCAGCCCTGCTCCAGGAGGTCCCTGAAAGAGGGGCGGTGCCACAGTGCTTCACCCTAACCTGATTCCCATTCCCACACGTCAGCCTCTGCCAGGAATGCTGCCCCCTTTGAGTTGTAGGCATTTTGCTCTATCTGCCCAGAGCAACTGTTTTCCCTTTACAGGTGATGCTTTACTTATTTTTACGGGGCTCAGAGGACCTCACAATATATCACTTAATCAAAGTATGCCAGCTGCTGCTCCTTTCGCTCAAGCCAGCTCCCTGAGATGGGCGCAGCCAGGCTCTGCTACCACAGACGTGCGGTTTACCCAGCAGAGCTGATGAGGATGGAGGTGAGCAGGGCAGCATGGTGAGGGGGAAGCGTCCAGCGCCCCGTGAGAAAGGCGTGGTGACAACAGCAAGCCAGCCTGGAGGGGATGGCAGCAGCACCACAGCGCTCAGCTGCTGGGCACGAGCTCCGTGCTGGGCACAAAAACACACACACCGCTCAGAGCTGCATGTCTGCTGCAGACAGCAACAGCTAATCCTCACATGAACCTATGAAGCTGGGACTTCATTGTCCCTATTTTATAGAGAGGGAAACTGAGGCCCGTGTGCATTAATAACCAGTTGCCAGGTCTGTCTGACTCCAGCGCCAAGTTCCGCAAGGATGCGGGGCACAGTAGGTCAGTGGAAAGTCACAAGGACAATCCAGTGAGTCCGCTGGGAGGCTGCCAAGCCTGGGTGGTCAGGCTGAGAAGTGTGGCTTTAATTCAAACAGTGAGGACGGGGTTCAGTGAGGGAGTCTTGGCCCGGGACCCCAAATTCTTAGGGCTGACCCTGGCTGTGAGCAGAGGTTTGGGGTCTTCAGGTGTGTGCCCAGGTGGGAGGGCCCAGGTAGATTTCTGACTCAGCAGGTGGCACCCAGCTCGGCACATGCAGGTTTAGGACGGCGTTCGGGGAGTGGGGGTGACTGTCTGGCTGTGCCTTTTGTTCCCGGGGGACCTGCAGGCCCACCTGGGTCGAAGCAACACCTGGAGGCGATTTTGGCTCAGAAGGTGATGAAGCGATCAGCGCTGCTCATTCGGACGCCCTTCACGGCGTCAGGTCCACGCCACAGGCAGCAGCGACACTCAGCGGGCCTCCCGGATTTCCAAAGCTTCCGAGCACAATTCACGGCGAAAGCCCGTGACGGCAGGAATCGGAAGACAGGGCCTGGAGGCTGCCGAGGCCGCCGCTCCTCGCCGCGCTGCCTGGGCTGAGCTGTGGGCATGGACCTCGCAGCTGGGGCTGCCCTGGCGTCAGCTGGCGGCTCAGCAGCACATTCTCAAGCCTCCCCTTTGTGCTGTCCACTGTGCTGTCTATAAGCAGCGCCGGTCGATGGGTTTCCAGGAGCCCACTGCCTTCTGCACGCTGTGAAACGCCCGCTGCCCGCGGTGCAGGTTAACCCGTGCACAGCATCCGTGGCTCCACAGCCCCCGGCCCTAGGAGCTTCTGGCAGAAGGCGTCAGGTGCAGAAAGGCTGGCCCCATCCACGTGGGCCCAGGCTCCAGATGCGGCACTGCGTGGTCTCCTGGACAGGGCTTAGGCCTCTTTCCAGGTAATATTTACCTGCAGGAGCAAGCAGCCAGCCTCTAGAACAGGGGCTCTTAACCAGGGATCCACGGACCCCTAAGGGGTCTGTGGAAAGATATCAGGGAGTCCCCGGGCTGGAATTGAAAATTCACAAAAACGTTATTCTTGTTGGGACGTGTTGGTGCGGGTGTGATAGAGTCATTAAACACGGCTACCTTCTGAGAAGGGGTACCTGGTTTTCACCTGACCGGCAAAGGGGTCCGTGAAGCAAAAAAGCTTAAGAATCCCTGCTCTAGAATCTGCAATTACCGTGTGCTGAGGCCCAGTCAGAGCTTTGTACCCCGGAACTCAAGCAGACGTGTTGCTCAGCCCACGGTGATCCCATTAAAGAGTGGAGAAGTTAATGAATAGTGAGTTCTTTCTTGCTTTTCCCCTCTGCCTTGGGCGAGCTGTGTTTATCTACTTACTTATGGAAATCCAGGCCTTCTTAGCAGGCAGAGCAGAGACACAGCTTCTTGTCTCACTAAGGAATGGTACACAAATCATCCCATTCAGGCGCAAGCCTTGATTAGGCTCTTTATGTCCAATGAGAGGTCCTTAACCCTTCCTCAACCCAGACTCTTGTTCTTGTAGGCTGCAAAGAGCATAGAATGCTCAAAGAACAAAGCAATTCCCAGAGCAAATAACAAAGCAGTTATTATAAACTACAAGGGGCAGAGCGGGAAGATGCAGGCCAGGGACCACGGGCCAGGGACTCAGGAAGGGCATCCAAGGTCACTGACGCTTGTGGCTGAGCTATCCCACCATGCCCCCCGAGGGTGTGAAGGCTGGCCCTCTCTTGCAGATTATCATGAGTGCTTTGCTCTTGCTGCCTTCTCTCTAGGGCTCAAGTTCAATCAATCAGAGAGAGGGTCTGATGGTTGCAGCCTGCCACCATCTGACAGTCTTCTCCTGCTGGGCAGAGCTCCCTAGAAGATCCTGTGGGTATGGATGGAGAAGCTCGGTCAACTGTCAGAGCAAATGGAATTGCCCTTCTCACCAAAAGCACCAGTGGAGCTCCAACAGGATGCTCAGGATCTGTGCCGGTTATCCGGTGCTGCGTAACAAATTACCCCAACACTTGCCAGCACAGACTAGTCATTCATGATGCTCACAGATTTTGCGAGACAGAAATTTGGGAAGGGTTTGGCTTGGCAGTTCTTGTTCTGGGTCTTTCTGAAGGATTGATGGAGACTGGAGGTCCACTTCCAGAAGCCACTTGCATGGGCACATGCGGTGCTGGCAGGAGGCTTGGGCCTCGGCTCCTCTCCACAGGGCTGCCCGAAGGTCCTCCTGCTATAGTGACTAATGTCCCTGAGAGCAAGCAACCCAAGAGACCCACGTGGTCACTGGAATGGCTTCACTGACCTGGTCCTTTTCTCTGAATTCTCTTGGCCAAACTGCTCTGACTCACTGTGGGAGGGAGCTACAAGGGGCAGAACACAGGCTCATCGGGGCCACCTTGGGGACAGGTGCCACCACCAGCCCTCTGGCCCCGACGAGTAGCATCCCTCTCGTAGACAATTGGGAAATTCCCACCACTACGTAACAGGTGTCCCTGCATCCAATAACGTCTTCTCCCTTCCCTTCGAGCCCTCACTAGCAGGCTCCTCGGGAGCTATCAGGCCTCTACTCGGAGTCTTTTCAAAGCTGCTACAACTTCCACTCACTGGCCAGCCCCATGGCAACTGCTCCATTTTTAGATTTTGTTATGGCCACACCCAGCTTGTGATAGGAAAACCTGTGCAGTTACTATGGCTGTGACTTGAGACAGCAAGAGCATCTGTTTTGCTAACAAATCTGCAATCTGAACAGAGATCAGAAGGGACGTCTCCTAATTATCTCTAAATCCTGAGATAAATATTCTGAAAACACTGTTCATCTACAGCCCACCTGCATATACCCCTGCTCCCTGAAACTGTTCTGCACAGGGAGGCCAGAATGGTTCTTTAATGACTTCAGTAAGCTAATGTCACACTCACACTGTCAACCCTCCAGCTTTCCCATCTCACTCAAGCCTCTCCCAATCCCGACAAGTGCTGGCTCCCTGCTCTCGGTGGGGCTTCCTCTTCCCTCACACCTCCCTCTCCTCATCCCAGACCCACCGGCCTTCTGGATGCTCCTTGGAAATGCCAAGGGAAAGAACCTTGACCTCGCTCTTCCATCAGAAGGCACCGTCTGATAGCTGCAAGGCTTTCCAGTCCCAGGGGGGATGACCACATCTATAACTGTCATGTTCTGTCCCCATGCCCCACTTTATGTTTACTCTTAAGATTTTATTTCCATCCAACATATGACATACTAGTGTCTATTCTGTGAGGGCAGATATTTTCCCTTGTTTCCTGTTGTATCCCCTGTCCCTACACCAGTGCCAATCATGGAATAAGCACTCAGAAAATATTTATGCTAAGGAAGGAGGGAGGGAGGGATTTTTAGAGTTCAGTTCACTCTACTAGAATACAGACCCCTGATACTCGTGTCAGGCCAGACGGACGAAGAGCTATGGGACTGTGCTTTTATTTTCCAGAATTGTGCTTTTCCCTGCTTCTGCAGAGTATTGGGTTATACAATTAATAATCATCCAGGGGCTTTTTATTAATTATACGGATGCCTGAGAACAGAACAAGGCTTCCACCTTCGCCGTTTCTTGGCCTTTAAGTCGAGATGTGTCTGAGCAGTTTCCTCCTTGGAGCGTTTCTTTTCACTCCAGCTAGTTGTGGCCTTTCTAAGGCTGCCTCTTATCCTAGGCTCTGTCCTGCCTTGAGGCTTTCCCTCCAAAATGGATGTACATTGGGATTTTCATGGTGGATCAAGAGGTCTAATGAAACTGAGATTCTTCAGCGTTTGTCAGTGAAAGCAAAAGCCCAGAAAGGTGAGTGCTCCCAGAGGCAGAGGACAGGGTTACGCTCTCGTGGGTGGCACACCAGCCACCTGCCCCGTTCACTGTGAGTGCCGGGCCGTGTGCGGGCGGGGAGAGGACCGGGGGGGAGGGGCCTTGCAGGTGGTCTTTACTGGGAAGCCTTTAGATCTCTGGGAAGGATTCTCTTTGAGCTGATTTTGGTCCCAGGCAATAACTTCTCGTATGTCATCGACTAACACCATGTGCTCACAATATTGCCAGAGACTTTGTTAAATTGGCCCTTCCTGAGTCGTGCTGTTGCTGCTGTAGTTTTAGTCACAGGAACTGAGCCTAATAGCTGCAGAGGGCGGGGACTAGTGACGGTACAGCATGGTAAGTTGTACCTCACTGTGATAGCTAGAGTGTGGAGTGTTGTTAAGAAAGTAACCTGACTACCAAATTGTGTTCTTAGTAAAAACCCTGCTTTTATTCCCATGTTGCTAAAGCCAATGCCATGCAACGGGTTGGCTTACACTCCAAAATCAAGGTGGCATCAAGGCAACGCTTTCTTCCGGGAGACTGAGGCGTTCTGGGGCTGGCTGCGAGCCCTCCTTGGTCCTTGGCTTTTCTGCCACGTGGCGATGTGCTTGTCATGTGGCGGCCTCTCCTGGCCTCTCTTCTGAGTTCTGTTGACTTCCACCTTCTGGCTTCTCCCTGCAGCTTTCTCTCTCTCTGTGACCTTCCCTGGAGGCCTTCAGTCATAGGATTAAGGCCCATCCTGATTCAGCTGGGCCATGCCTTATCAATAGGTTCTATTTACAAGGACTCACATCCACAAGAGTGGATTAAGAACATGCTTTTCTGGGGTACATAACTCCAAACCATCCCAGGCCCCAAAGAGAGAATTCTCCCAGACCACAGCTCTGGCACACTCGGATTTGCTCTTGAAGATTTTTTTTTTTCCTAATGGACACTGAATCACACAACAATTTCTCCTCTGCCTTGGCTGCTAGGCAACTCTCAGCCAAATCTGCATCCCACCATTAGCCGCTGTGAGAGTCCAGAGAAGTATATATGAGAACCGACCCTGTCCCTGCCTCTTTCCTTACCCTGATCTTATTTCTCTGTCCCCCAGTGGTACCAGTTCTCTGCCTTACTCTCTGGCACTGTAAGTATTATGCTCCAAGGCAGCAGAGTTCAGGGCAGAGGCATGTGGCTGCTGTATGCAGACACCTGACCTTGGCGTGCTCGTTAAGCCCCTCAGTGCCAGGCTTCTAACCTGAGAACCGAGGGTGATGCTATCACTGGCCTCCTGTGTCTGTTTGGAAGAAGAAATGAAACAGATCGATGTCTGTAAATCGCTTAGTGCTAAGCCTGTCACACACTAAGTGCTTGATAAATATGGGCCGTTGGTACTACACGTAAGTCAATCAACCCAGCAGTGACCAGTTAGGAGACACATGCTGCTTCCTTGCCTGGCACCTATTAACCCAGTCGCCATCCCTCAGTCTGCGAGTCAGAGCTATCGCTGACCTGTGCCCTCCTGCAGCTGTGTCCCCAGCCACGGAGGATGTGATATCTTAGCACTACATGGGCACAGAGTGCGGCCGCCAAGCTTTTGCTCAGTCTGTCCTATGCCTGTCAAAACGCATCCCCACCCAGGACGCCCAGCTCGAGCCCCATCTACTCCTTTCCACTCACGTCCCTCCCTGGTTGAATGCGACCTCCGGTTCTCGGGGATCCCTCTAGCACTATGCTGTGATCTATAGCCCGCATTCCAGTAAAAACTCCACAACACCGATAACGCACATTGTATGATTATAGGGTCTCGCACCTATTACCTCATTAACTCATTCATTATGTCATTCATTCACTCAATGAACACTTGGTGGATGTCTGCCATGCACCAGGCACTGCTCTGTGCTGAAAAGAAGGCAGCTGGTGCCAGCTCTTAAGGAGCTTATATTCTAGGGAGAGAAGACAGGCATAAATCAAAGAGAAAAAGAAACTAAGTAAAACGAGAGGAAAATATCAGGTGCTGGCAAGTGCTGTGTAGAGAATAAGAAGTGCTAGAGTGACGAGGCGGCTACTTTAGCTCTAGTGCTCAGGGCAGCCTCCCTGGCAAGAACTTTTGATTAATGTACAAATGAAAGATGGACCTGGTTACATGAACATCAGGAGGAAAATGCTCAGAGTAGCAGGAACAGTGAGGCAAAGGGCCTGGGGCAGGAACCAGCCCGCATGTTGGGGGAACAGAGAGAAGGCCAGTGAGTCTGAAATGAGGTGCAGTGCAGGGCAGCGTCACGCTGGTTCCAGAGGAAGACGCAAAGGCATGACATCCAGGAGCTGAGCTGGTCACCACCCCGCAGGCGAGGGGCCCACGGCCCATCCTAGGCCTTCCCCACCCCCCTCGCCAGACATGCCCCGATCCAAGCTTGCTGCTCGTTTCATCCCAGGCACCTCCTCATACTTTTATCATGCATGCGTGCATTCCTGTGCCTTGCGTCTTCATTTTCTCTTTATAAAATTTTCTCTAAACAAAATAAAAATGTCTGCATCTCTCTGTAAACTCCTTGTTTTTCCCACCTTCATGTTTGTGAGATTTATCCACCTTGTTACATGTAATTCTAGTTTGTTCATTTCCTCTGTATAGCATTTTATTATCTGAATATACAGAGATTTATTTATCTGTTTTCCTCTTGATGGATTTCTGCTGTTTCCAATTTTTTCCTTTATCAAACTCTTTTGAACTGCAATGGCCAGTCCTGGAAAGGGGTTGCTTCTCGTATTGTGGGGCTTGAGTATCTGAGCAGGAGTCACTTTGCTGGGTCGTAGGATGCATGCATCTCAGATGCACTGGTCACTGATAAAGTTAGCTGCAAGTAGTTGTTCAAATTCGTCTCCTACCCGGCATATCTAAGTGTTTCCACTGCTTTTCATCTCCCTCGACTTTCTTATCTGGCAGATGTGAGCTTGTAACTCACTCTGATAATAATGAGTATGTCTCTAATTATTAGTGAGTTTGGATACTTTTTCATATATTTATTCAAAATTCTGTTTCCTTTTTGGGGAATTGTCTTTGCATATCCTATGGTCGTTTTTCTATTGCATTTCTTGTTTTTGTTTCATTGATCCGTGGGAGTTCTTTATAAAGTCTGGATTCTCTTGCTCTGTCAATTACACACGTTACAAATATCTTCTTCCAATTTGTGGCTTGTGCTTCAACTTTGTTTATGGTGTCTTTTTAGAAACAAAGATTTTGATATTTAACATCATTTGATTTCTAACATCATTTTCATATTTTCCTCCATGATTTGTGCAGTTTGACTAATGCAAAAACACATTACTCATCATGAAGTCATAAAGAAATCTTCCTACATTTTCTTCTATTTTTCTTCTGTCTCTGTCATTTGCCAAATTTCCATTTATGTGCGACACGGCTCAGGGACTCAGGCTGCTTCTGTTCCGTTATTCTATGTGAATCAATCCTGTGCCATGAGCACACGGCCCTACAGAGTCACCTTTACAAAAAATCATTTTATCCAGTGCGGCAAAACTCTCCCGGATGATCTGGGACCTCTGCTTTTCCATATAAAGTTAGAATTAACTTGACATATTTCATGAAATACTTTTGACAGGGTTTAGATCAGATTTTCTTAAACTTCATAAATTAGCCTGGGAAAAAAGAGACCTATTTACTATATTGAACGTTTCTATCTATAGATACATACAACACACATTTATTTAGCTCAATTTAACGTTCTTAATCAAGATTTATATATTTTTTAATGTTTTAAAATTTTTTTTGAAGATACTTAGATTATGCGAATGTTACACAAAAAATATAGGGAAAAATAAAATTTAAAAAAAAGAAAAGAAAAAAAATATATCAGGATTCCCATATGTCCCGCTCCCCATACCTCCCACACCCTCCCCCATAAACAACATCCTTCATTAGTGTGGCACATTCATTGCAATTGATAAACGCATCCTGGGGCATTGCCATTAAGCATGGACCATAGTTCACATTGTAGTTTACATTCTCTCCACACAGTTCTGCAGGCTATGGGAAGGTATATAATGGCATATATCTGTCATTGCAATGCCATTCAGGATGATTCCCAAGTCCTGAAAAAACCCCCACATTACACCTGTCTCCCTCCCGCCCCCAGAGCCTCCAGTGGCCACTGCCTCCACATCAATGTTGTAATTTCTTCCATTGCTAGAATCACAACAAGTCTATAGTAGAATACCAGTAAGTCCACTCTAGTCCATAGTTCATTCCCCCATCCTGAGGATTCCAGGATGGTGATGTCCACTCCACCTCTAATCGAGAGGGGGCTTCGATCCCATACAGCCTATGGATGGGATGCTCTTCCTTGCAGTTGTAGGCTGTCTTGTTTCCTTGGTATGGTGGTTGTCAATCCTCACCTCCTTGTTAGTTGTCCTGGGTGAGTCCAATGAACTGGAGAGTAGGTGTTGTAACTCTGCTGAGGCTCAGGGCCCAGCTGGCACATGGACATCACAAAGATTCAAGTCTCTTGGACGTACACCTACCAACTCCAGCACCAAGTATAGGTTCAAATAGAAGGGACAGATGAGCCATGTGTAGGAAAGCCATAACTGAGTCAAACTCTGTCACTCTCAAGAGCACAAACCTCAAAGTAGGGTCCACTGGCAAGGTACCAAACTCCGGAGCTATCTGCCCTGACATAGGACCTGGGTGTCTCCAGAGCCCCACTATTTGGGGTAGTATCCACTTTGGCTTCTGTGAGATCCTGCTGAGAAGTGCATAAGCGTTGCCTCTGGGATGACCTCCCGACTCACTATGAAGTCTCTTAACCATATAAACACATTAGTCTTTACCTTTTCCCCCATTTATTCGAGGTCTTTTTCCAGTTGCATTGCTAGTTGGCACTTGGTAGTAATCCCTTAGTGCCAGGAAGGCTCATCCCCGGGAGTCATGGGGGAAGATAATGCATTGATACGCATTTGAGAGACCACATTTGAGCAACAAGGAGGCTCTCAGGAGGCAACTCTTAGCACCCTATAGTACTAGGCTCAGTTTCAATTTCAAGAGCAAAGGCTCACAAGCATAGTCGTCAATATCAAGGGCCCATCAATGGATCGTCCTCCTTCCCCAGTCACTGCCCCTGCGCTTGGGGGACTGTTGCTGCTCCATTAGAGAACGTGGCAGAGCTCTCCAGGATTCAATAGTCTCTCAGTTATTGTGTGAGTCTCCACCCACTGTGGCAATGTCCCATGAACATCCGAACACATTTATATACCTTATATGTACGCCCAGGTGAACTTCCTCCCACGTTTCCCCCATCACTGACACCCCACACCAATGATCCTCCCCTGCCCCAGTTGTAACCCTTCTGTGACCTAAAGCTTCTTCAAAAATGAAGCCAATAAAATAGCCAAATACAATTAATTGGAAAATGAAATAATAATGGTAGGTTTAAATATAAGAAATAAAATACATAAAAATTTAAAGAAAACTAAAAATAAAATAAAATTTAAAAATTGGGATATTAAAAAATAATGAAAAATATTTTTAAAAATTTTGTTTTGACATTGTGCCTTTCATCACTATAGTATCTGGTGTCCTGTATGTACAGTGACATTTTCTTCCATTTATTCCTCAGTGTCTTACTTTTTTTCATTTTGTTTTCAGAGAAGTTTTAGGTCACAGTAAAGTCAC
>JAQZBX010110634.1:0-10356 GCA_029593785.1 Cabassous unicinctus
AAAGAAGATAGTACAAAAATAATGTCTATGTTTTCCCTGTCCTACAGGTATCAGCTGGATGTTAGTGATAGATAACCCAGTAGATCACTATTCTTATAGGAGCTGGGAATTGAACTAGGGACCTCATATATTCAAGGCAGTAATTCCTCCACTGAGCTACCTTTCTAATTGGGTCAGTTAGCTCCTCAGAAAGCTATTCAGTCACTTTCCCCTGGGCAAGTTTTACTCTTCTAGGACAGCAAGATTCAGCAGGCTGTATGAGCAGATCCCCCCTCCCTTCTCCTGGTCAGATTGAGTTCCCTTTTAAAATTCAAATGGCACCCTGATGGCTGAGTACACCACACCAAAATGATTTCCAAGCCTCTTCTAGACCACCCCCTCCTCCCAGGGAACCCTTAATAGGTTCTTGAAAACTTATTAAGTGCTTCCCACTGCTTGACTCCCTTAGGGGAGTTAAAATTCTGATAGTCCTCAGCACAGAACTATTAAATTAGCTGACTCCGCCCTCTCTCAAGCCAAGCCTCTGTATCCCAGATCAGTTAGGTAAATCAGGCTTCCTTAGGAGATTCGCCTCTCCCGTCTGCCTAGTGCCACCTCGAGCCACTGGTGTGCTCCCCAAAGCTCTAAGGGGGTCCAGGCAACCAAACCCACAGAAAGGAAACCCTTCTCCGCCCCTTGCCAGAACCCTCCCACTCTCGGAGAATGCTCCCTCTCACTGGGTGGCTGGGGGGAGTCAGGACTCACCCTGGCCCCCTGACCTGAGGGTGGGGCTTAGCCCTCCACGATTTCCAGGTGTGAGGCAAAAAACTCACAGTTTTATCTTGAGCAATTTATCTCCCTGTCCATCTCCCTCCAGATCAATGCCCTAAAGTTTCCCACTCTGTGGGTTCCCAGAACAGCTCACTCGTGCAGGATCCTGTATCCAATAAGCTGTCTTTTGCAAGAGAGATGGTGAGTGCCCACTTAAAGTGACGCCTTCTTGCCTTCTTCCGCTAATTTACTTTTTAAAAAGAGTACCTGTCATGAATTTTTAGTTGCCTTGAGGCAATTAAGGTAAGTATTGCAAATATCATCTATTTAGGAACATGCTACTAAATAAAAAATGAGGTTCAGAGGTACAAAGAAGCATCAAGAGGAACATTCCATTACAGTTATTTTATGAGACTGTACTTGCTGACCTTGTACCTATAGAGGAGAGTTCCATCCTATGGCTCCAAGGGAGCTTCTATTTCATTGAATTAATAATTTAATAATACAGATTAGTAGAGGACTAGAGAGGTGAAAAGTTAGGGCTGAAAAGATTCTACACAAAGCAGAACATTTGGACTTTTTCCATTCAGTCATTCAATATTTATTGAACACCTGTCTTACACTGAGAACTTCACTGAGTACTGTGACATGCAAAGACAATAAAAAATGCCTCTGCCCTCTAGAAGTTCATGGTCAAATATGAGAGATGATGAATAAGCAAATAATCTCAATGGCATATGAAAAGGAGTTCTTTATGATTTTCAGCAAGTGTGATAGAATTCCTTTAATAATAGCCATTTCAATGTTATGTAAGGCAGGATGTTAGTTCCTGCCATAAATAAACCCTATATACTTGGGAAATCCAAAATACAAATAAAATAATAAAATGTTTTTACTTCAGTGAAATGTATATGCATATACATATACACATGTATGTTTGTATACATATATATATGTGTTTGTGTCTGTGTGTGTGTGTTAAATTAGCTTCATGAGAAATATTTCACAATCAGTCTACACCCTCTGTCCAATTTTCCTGAACTGACCTTTGGTCCATTTGTCTCATGGCTGACATTACTATAGACATGTGATAGAAGGAATGAGGATAAAAAAGAAATGAATTTTATAATAACAGGAAATTTGCCTCTATATCAAAAAATGTAACTAAACACTTTTTCTCATGAATTGTCTGGTTTGGGAAAAAGCAGAGAAGTGAGAATTCTTCTGGACAGATCTACACTCAGGCTATTTCTTAAACACTTCTTCCATAAAATATAAATCAAGCCATGGACACTGTGAGAAATGCTAAAAGAAAAGAGGCCAACAGCATGCAAAGTACAAGGGGAACAGGCACCTAGAAAGGATTTTCATTAAGTAATAATTTGTTTCTTAATTTAATCAGAAAATTTATAGTAGATTGAATATTAAAGTTTTAATATTTAAAAACTTTGATTCCCACTAAATATTAAATATTATTAATCTTTAAAAAGTTGGTAATTCATTATAAGTAAGCATCAAATATCAAATTAAATCTAAACTTAAATATATGATTAAGGATATATTGGGTTATGAACTAATGGGAGCAAAACGAGAGCAGAGACTGAAAAAAATAATCTTCCTTTTCATCTTCTTCTTCTTCTCCTTCTCCTTCTCCTGCTCTCTCTTCTTTTCCCCTTTCTACTCCTTCATCCCCTCTTCCTCCTCCTTAGTTAAAACTAAAGAGCACTGATTTAATAGAATAATAGCCATGTACTTTGGGGCCCAGAAAACTGAGGTTTTGCCTGGTGAGATGACATTTGAAATGTGCCCTCAAGGAGAAGACGGAGTTCATCAAGGAGAACAAAGGCTCACGTAATAAGTCACATGGATTTGAAATGAGGACTGATGTGGTCTGTCTCTGTGTGGTCATCAGCGTAGTTGGAAGAGGTTGGCCTACATACCACTGAAAGTTTGCACTTCACTTGTTACACTTCCTAAAATACTGCCATTACAGAATCTTTTGATTAGCAAATATCCCTTTTTAACTCTTTGAGGCAATGTATGAGGTAAAATCAAATTGCCTGAATTATGGCTTCCCTCCTAAAACCAATGTGATGACTTTTTGGGACTTGGAGAGATGCCCCTGTGGGAAACTAAGGGTATGTGTGCTGAAATGAAAAGGCAAAAGAGAAGCTTCATCTTTATGTCTAATTCCTTATTTCAACATTTTTCCTGGGATCAACCCTGAGCTCATAATAAGGAGGAGATCTTCCTCTTTTTTGCTGTTTGACTACATGTCCCTCCTCACCCCGCCCAACATCAATTGAAAACTCAGCAACTAGACTGTCCCAATTAATATTCTTGTGTGGTAAATGTGGCTAAAACACATTGATAAGTAAAACTGGGACTCCAGTTTGCAATAGTGTTTCTGTAGGAAACTGAAATTCTGAGTTTCAAAGGACAAACTTAGAAATAGTTTGAGTTAGGGAAGGTCATTGGTATGTTGGAGATTTAGTTGTGTAAGAAGCTAAAGGACATGAAGTCAAATAGTGGCAGTGCACCAAGGTGGGTTTTTCCTACACTTTGAGGCTGGGCAAGAACAGTGTGGAGACAAGGAGTGGTTGGATCTTCTATTTCTTTGAATTTCACAGTAGATAATACCAAAAGGTAGATGGCTATTTTAAATGTCAGCTTTGCATTTTGTTGGTTAGTTCATAGCATAATCTTTTTTTTTTCAATTAAAAGCAGGTGTTTATTCTGTATGAAAAATATTACAGCATATTGATCACAGGAACAATTTGCCAGTTGCACTGAGTAGTTATTGTTCATTTACTATCACATTGTTATTTTACATTAATCTGGTCTAGTCTAGCACTTTTTTGGTTACTATTTGCATGGAATAACTTTTTCCAACCTTTCACTTTTAATCTGATTGTGTCCTTACATCTGAGGTGGGTCTCTTGTACACAACATGTAGACGGCTCATATTGTTAATCCATTCTCTCAGTCTTTTTTTTTTTTTGGAGAGTTCTATCCATTAACATTCAGTGTTCAATCCATTAACATACAGTATTATTACTGTAAAGGCATTACTTACTTCATCCATTTTGTCCTTTGGCTCTCTGTTGTCATATCATTCTATTGTCTGTCTTCTTATTCTTTAGTTTACCCTACCTAATAAATTTCATTTCTAAACTTTTCCCAAATCTCTTACCCTTGTTTTTTCCTTTGAGGCTGTAGCACTCCTTTTATTATCTTTTGCAAATCTGGTCTTTCGGTAACATATTCTATCAGTTTTTGTTTATCTGTGAAGACTCTGAACTCATCCTCATTTTTGAAGGACAATTTTGCTGGATACAGAATTCTTGACTGGCAGTTTTTCTCTTTCAGTACCTTGAATGCATCATTCCACTTTCTTCTCTCCTCCAAGGTTTCTGATAAGAGGTCAGCACTTAATCTTACTGAGTTTCCCTTGTATGTATTGCTTTGCTTTTCTCTTGCTGCTTTCAGAATCCTCTCCTTATCTCCGATGTTTGTCATTCTGAATAGTAGGTGTCTCAGGGTAGGTCTACTCAGATTTATTCTTTTAGGGATGCATTGTCCCTCTTGGATATTGATATTTATGTCTTTCATAAGGGTTGGGAAGTTTTCAGTCATTATTTTCTCACATATTCTTTCTGCCTCTTTTCTATTCTCTTCTCCTTCTGGGACACCAATAATGTGAATGTTTGTGTGTTTTGCGTTGTCATTCAATTCCCTAAGACTGTTCCATTTTTTCCATTCTCTTCGCTTTCTGTTCTCCTGTTTTGTTTTTTTTTTTTCAATTCAGATGTTCTGTCTTCGAAATCACTAATTCTGTCTTCAAGCAATTCAAATCTGCTCTTATGTTTCTCTATTGTATTTTCAACCTCATCCATTGTGTCTTTCATTTCCATAGGTCTGTCACTTTTCTTTGAAGGCTTTCAAATTGTTCTTTATGCTCTCTTAGTGTCTTCTTAATATCCTTTATTTCTTTAGCCATATTTTCTTTAAATTCTTTGAAGTGATTTTGTGTGATTATCAATGATTAATTGTATTAAATCCTCAATCTCTTCAGGATATTTGGTTTGTTCTTTTGGCTGAGCTGTCTCTTCCTGTTTCCTAGTATGGCTTGTAATTTTCTGCTGATGTCTAGGCATCTGAATATGTTGGTGAATTTATTCTGATGGCTAATTTTTGTCTCTTGCTTATTGTTTGGGTTTCTTTTACAGCTCTTCTTCAATATTTAAAGACTTATTCTCAGTCTTTAAAATTGTCCAGGCCAGGGACTCACTAGTGAGGACATAGATTTTCTCTCAGCACAATTTTTGTCCATGTAATTTCTAGAACAGCCAGGAGATGGCGCTAGTCAGTGTACTTTTCCACGGAAGTGTTTCAGTCTTGGATTTCTTGTGTTCCTGTGTTGACTCTCCACATCAGAGATTCAAAGTGGGCTTTGCTGGCCAAATTCACTGAAGAAAACCACCCACACCTCCCCTCCCTTTTCCCTTGAAACAGCTGACAGGGAGGAAGATGTCTGCTGCCCTCTCAGTATGCCGCAGTGAGGTAAATGTTTTTCCCAGCTTAATATCTTGGGGATGGGGGAAGAGAACCCTTTGCTGCTTACATGGGGGCTTGGTAACTCACGTTTGTCCTGTTGGCTTCGTTGTCTCTCTGTCCCTCACTCTCCTCGGAGTTGTATAGCACTGTCCTGGTGTGCTGACCCCCAAAGCAGGTCCCTCAGACAGCTTTTGGCTTTTTCTCCATTGTTTTTATGAAAGCATTCAGCTCTGCTTGTTAATCCATCACCATGATCCCACAATCCTCATATAATCTTTTTATGAAGATCTACGAAAAAGTAATGAAATGATATTTGATTTTATACTGAGGACAAGCTGTATAAAGTAAATAATTATGAAATAAAGTAGAAATGTTTATAGCAATGTAGGGCCCATGTGAAAAGAACTTTAGGGATACCTTGTATGGACTGTTTTTAGTATTTTGAATTGAGGTCTCAACTATTTTAAATATTCTGTTAAGAGCTGAATTGTGATGTTTTTTTTCATCATTAAAAATGAGTGTGAGATTACCATCAAGATTCAGCCATTTTCCCCAGGGTACTATGATACAACTCGAGCCTCTTCTCTGGCTTTTTCCATCTTTATTTATCACTATTTTACCTCCAATCTCCTCAAAGCCACCCACAATATCTCTCTTATTGATGCCAAAGTATTATGTTTTCTTAGAAAATTTTCCTTAAATCTCCTTTGGTTGAAGATTACATCTTATCACTTTTCTCAATGACAAAACCTCCTTTATTTCACTTTTCTAACCGTATTTAAATAAATAAACACCTTTTGCCCAAGTATCCTTATTGCAGAGTAAATAAATTTTCTACTAGTTAAATTTGTTTTGTGCTGTGAAGGTAAGTGAGATGGATATGAAGCAACATGAAATCTTAAAATTCTTATTTGAATTAGTTAAAAACCAGCACATTGAGTTTTCTACTACAAGGGTATTATGGGTTTGGGGTTATTGGAACTTTGAGAAAGCAAGCTTTGAATGAGGCAACTCCAGCACTTGGAAAGCTACTCAAAGTCAGAAAATATTTCTGCCAACAGAGTAAGGAGAGCAAAGAAAACACCAAGGGAAAGTGATTTCTCAAGTGTATATGAATAAAAATATTATTTCTTCTTTCAAATATTTCTTATCTCTGAGAATTATTGTCACCCTAAGTAAACTGCATACTTAAAAATATATTAGTTTTTCTATGAAATAGAAATATAATATATTTTTTTCAATTATCCCATCCCAATACCCTTGTGCAGCTCCTTGGGTATAATGAAAGATTAGGCAGATATCCAGTTGGATAATTCTAAGACTTAACTGCAGTCTTAAGTCTAGCAAGAGAAAACAAGAAGTAAATTCTCCTACAGGTGAATCATGAAGAAACCTGTCTCTCAAATTTCACTTGGAGGGTTTCAATCAGCTACCTACCTTGCCAAAACATCAGGAGTCCAGGGGATGTCTCAGACCCTCTTGTACTCTGTCCCATGTCCTCTCAGCCTCACCTGATTCTCTGAACAGTTTCTGGTAGGATTTCACAATGCATTGGCTCAGTTTTGCTCTCTTTGTTTCTTGCTTTTTTCCTGGGCTTTTTCAATGTCCTGACATAGCACAGTAGTAAGAGACCATTTGGCATGCATACATGCATGATCAGATATATGAGACATTACCTGCCCACCTACTGAGGAGGGCCCTCAAAAAATAGGAGACAGGAACTTCTCCTCAGAGATCTTTCATGGGCTTGAGAATCCATCTCAGAAGGTTCTAATGAGATCATCCTCCACTGTCCAGACCCAATGAGTAATGTGATAACACATCTTTGTCTGGACTTTTATTCCTTCCCAGTTCATTCTTGATGGTGAATTCTTTATATTGATCTCCCATTATCTCCCAAATATTCACCTATATAAAAATCCTTATTTCAAACTATGATTTTGGTGGGAAATCAAGCTGAATTAGAGGGGAATATAAATCTTAGGCAGAATTCTAATAATTCCTTTAAGGTAGAAATTTCAGTTTTTTAAATACGCAGAGCCAAACTGACTCATACAGAGGTATGTGTCTGGGCACAAGAGAGTAGAGCTTATATTCTATTCAATGCTACCCAGTCCTTTACATGGATCTTTATAGAAGCCATCAATAAATGTTGTTTCTTAATCTTTTTCTATTCTAACTACACCTCTCCCTGACAAATATTACAGCCCTCCAATCTTCTAATAGATAAATTAGTTTGGTTTCTTAGAACTACCTCCATGAATCTCAACCTTCAGACATCTCTCTTTTTTCTCTTATCAAAGTGTTCTGTCTGAGCTTGTACTCTGCTTATATTTTATTCAAGCTGTTTCAGGTCCGGCCTGCCATTCCCCTTCGAGGTCTTCCTTATTGCAAAGTTTGGAAATGTTCTTAAAATATAATTCCCCTCATAATCTTGATAAAAAGTCTGAGTACCAAAACAGGTAAAATTGATGACCCAAAGTACTCCAAATGGTTAATAAACTAGATAAATCATTTTGTCTACTGATTTTACCTCAAATGGATAAATATAATTAAAGTTATATCAAAGAAATCACATCGTATCAATAAATATTTCCTCCTTGATGTATATTCTCAGTATTTTATGTTTTACTCTTTTTTTCCAAAATATAGTAATTTGTGCATTCTATTTGTTAATCAGACTTCTATAAATCATTAGACTTTATCCTCCAAAGAACTTGATATAGACACAAAGCAAAATTTCATTAAAATATTTGAATAATACAATGAGTCAAAAAATATATTTTATAGGATATTTAATATTATTAAAATAAAAACCCAAGTAGAGTACTATGAACAGCATAATCTGATTGGAACAATGATGATATGCATATACAGTAGCACCTTATTATAAAACAAGTGGAACATGATTATGCCATATGATATGATTTGTTTTTTGTTTGTTTGTTTAATACCTTCTGGATCTTGGGTACAGGGAGAGAATTTTATCAAACTTCTGAATTTATGGCAAACAATCAAATTTATTTAATGCAATTTTCTTTCTTGATTTATTCATTCATTCTTTAATACATTCACTTATATCACTATATCTTACTTCCATTCCCTTTATCCACAGTCAATATATGTATATTTAATAAAAAGGTATTCAATGTGTTTCTCTATGTGAATATGCTTTTAAAATATGTATTTTTATCATGTGCATAAATTTTTTCAAAATTAGTAAACTTTATTTCAACTTACAAAAAGTAAAATAACAGTGAAAATGCATATTAACAAATTATGGAAGTATTACTTTAAAAAAACTTGTCCAGGCACATTTATCTTATTTAACCTTTAAAACAGACACATTTGTTTCTCCAGTATTCAAAAAGATGAATACATGAGCACATATTGTTAATCTGTGCTCATTTATATATGTGCATATATTTTAATTTACTTACTGATATTGCTTTATTACTTTATGTGTATCTCAACATACCTCTATTTTTTACACAGTTATGTTTTTTCTTATAATATAGAAAATCACAGAAAGTATTGCTGCATTCTAACAATAAGAAAATGAAGGAAATCTACAAACCCGGAATGTTTTTTTTTTAAATTTAGCCCAACAGAGAGATCTAATATGTTAAAACAATCATTTGAATTGAATTTAAAAGGATCGCAGACACAGTGTGGTGTTCAAGATCTAGATGATAAGGTGGCAGCATAAGATGCTCCAGAGAGCCATTCCCCTACAGAATCTTTGAACAATTAGCCAAAATGGTCAGATTCATCTTCTTCAAAACTTAAGAAAAGAGTTAAAAGGGTTGCAGTAACTGGGCAAGTGCCAAATCAAGAAAAAAGAGCTTTAAAATGGTAGGAGAAGCTCATGGTGCTCTTGCTGGCCTTTCCCCTATTCCCTCTCTAGCACATTGTTGAACAAGACTGCACTCCCATTGTGATCCACTGGACCTGTGCTAGAGAAAGCAAAATAATTGTTAAGTTCATACTGGGGTGCCTGTATGTCCATTCCAATCTATCTAGTGACAACCTGAGAGATTAAACCAGGAAACTCCTTTCTGATATGCTCTCCCAAACTTTCCCTGTAATCAGAAGCAGCTTGCAGACAGGTAAAGCAGTGTAAAAAACAATTAATTCAACATGGACTGGGACAAAGGATTATCAGCTTTAAGATATACAATTAAAGATCTAGGAGGTAGCAAAGTCATTCCCATTGGGAGTGAAGGGGACACAAAGATTCCTGTAAGTGAGGTAATTCTTAAGGCCATGAGGAAGCATAAGCCCAGGACAAAAATCAAGCTCATAACAGACAGAGATAACCTGGTCCATCACTTTAACCTCAGACTGAACTTCTTGATATCAGGGGTAACTCTGAATGGGGCACCAACCAATGAAGAGCCAATTTGCAAAGACTGTAAAAGATATTTTTTGCTTTGTTTTTCTTATTTCCTGGAACTCAAAGAAATCTTTCATATCACTAGATGGATACAAACTTAAGGAAGACACAATTCAGAGACTAAATTCCAGAGTTAAAGCATTAAAATATTAAAATACACAGTGTGTAACAAAAGATTACAAGACAGACTAAGAAAAAGAAGATGATGCCCCACCCAAAGGAATAAGATAAAATTTCAGAAATCATAAATGACAAATATCAGACTTTGGACACACCAGACAAATATTTTTTAAAAATTATCTTCAATTTGCTCAAAGTGATAAAGGAAATACAGCCACAAAACTAAAGGATATCAAGAAAATGATGAACGAACAATATGAGAATCTCAATAAAGACAAAAGAATTTTAAAATGAAATCAAACAAAAATATTGAAGTTGAATAACAAAACTGAAATGAATAATTCCATAAAACGTTTCAACAGTATATTAGAAGAGATAGAAGAGAGAAAGACATGACTATGCACATTCAAGAAACCCAGCAAACCCCAAATAAGATAAACAAGTAAAGAATCATTGCCAGACATATAGTAGTCAAACTATTGAATGTCATGGGCAAGGAAAGTTTTCTGAAAGCTGCAAGAGACAAAAAAAAA
>JAQZBX010110635.1:0-10355 GCA_029593785.1 Cabassous unicinctus
CCAGAGCAACGAGGCAGGAAAAAGAAATACAAGGCATCCAAATTGGAAAGGAAGAAGTAAATCTTTCCCTATTTGCAGATGACATGATCCTATGTACAGAAAATCCAAAATAATCCACAAAAAAAGCTAATAGAGCTAATAAATTCATCAAAGTGGAGGGGTACAAGATTAACATGCAAAAATCAGTAGTGTTTCTATACACTAGTAATGAACAATCTGTAGAGGAAATCAAGGGGAAAAACACATTTACAATAGCAACTAAAAGCATCAAATATCTAGGAATAAATTTAACCAAGGATATAAAGGACTTGTACATACAAAACACTTCTAAAAGAAATAAAAGAAAACCTAAATAAATGGAAGGACATTCCATGTTCATGGATTGGAAAACTAAGTATTGTTAAAGTGTCAATTCTACCCATAGAGATTTATACATTCAGTGAAATCCCAACAGCCTTCCTTTCAGAAATGGAAAAGTCAGTCATCAAATTTCTACGAAAGGGTAAGGGGTCTTGAATAGCCCAAACCATCTTGAAAAAGAAGAGCAAATTTTGGGGACTCATATCCCCATTTAAAACTTATTATAGAGCTACAGTAGTAAAAAAAAAAAAAAAATACCAGCACAAGGACAGACATTCGTGGAATTGAATAAAGAGTTCAGAAATCAACCCTCACATCTAGGGTCAACTGTTTTTTGTTTGTTTGTTTCTTTTAGGAGTTACTGGGTATTGAACCCAGGACCTTGTATATGTGAAGCAGGTGTTCAACCACTGAGCTACACCCACTCCCCTCAATTGATTTTTGACAAGAGTGCCAAGTCCTCTCAATGAGGAATGGTGCTGGGAAAACTGGATAACCATATGCAAAAGAATGAAGATGGACTCCTACCTCATACCATATATAAAAATTAACTCAAAATGGAGCAAACATCTAAATATGAGAACCAAAACTATAAAACTCCTAGAAGAAAACATAGGGAAACATCTTTCTGGACCTTTTGATAGGCAATGGTTTCTTAGACTTCACACCAAAAGCATGAGCAACAAATGAAAATAGTAGATGAGACAGATTTCATCAAAATTAAAACCTTTTTTACATCACTGGACTTTATCAAGAAAGTGAAAAGAGAACTTACAGAATGGGAAAACATATTTGGAAAACATATCTAATAAGGGTTTAATATACAAAATATATAAAGAACTGCTACATCAGCCAAAAGACAACTCAACTTAAAAATGAGGTAAAGACTTGAATAGACATTTCTCCAAAGAAGATATACAAATGGCCAATGAGCACAACAAAAGAATCAAAAGATGCTCTATGTCATTAGCCATTAGGGAAATGCAAATCTAAACCACAATGGAAGACCATATCATACCCACTAGAATGGCTACTGTTCAAAAACTGGAAAATTAGTGTTGGAGAACACATGGAGAAAGTAGGAACACTTGTACATTTTTGGTGGGAATGTAAAATGGCACAGCCACTGTGGAAAACAGGTTGGCAGTTCCTCAGAAAGTTAAGTTTAGAATTACCGTATGACCTGGCAATCCCACTTCTAAGTATATATTGAAAGCTGGGATGCAAACAGATATTTGCATACAGATGTTCACAGCATCATTATTCAGTTTCCAAAAGGTAGAAGCAACTCTGGTGTGCAACTACAGATGAGTGGATAAACCCAATGTGGTATATACATACAGTGGAATATTACTCAGCAGTAAAAAAGAATGAAGTTCTGCTGTATAGGACCACATGGATAAATTGTGAAGACATCATGTTGAATGAAATAAGCCAGACACAGACAAATATTGTGTGATTTCACTTATGTGAAATGATTAGAATATGCAATGTAATAGAGTCAAAACTCTATGAAAGTCATCAGGGGCTGAGGTGGGGGAAGGAAATAGGGAGTTAATACTTAATTGGTACACAGTTTCTGTTTGGGATGATGGGAAGGTTTTGGTAATGGATGATGGTGATGGTAGCCCATCATTGTGAATGTAATTAACATCACTGAATTGTATATTTGAAAGTTATTAAAATGGGAAGTTTTGGGCTCTAAATGTTACAATAAATTTGTAAAAATCCATATAACTATACAACCCAAAGTGTGAATCCAAACGTAAATATGGACTATAGTTAATAGTATAGTTATAATAATATTGTTTCATCAATTGTTACAAAGGTACTACACTAATACAAAATATTAGTAATAGGGAGCACTGTTGGGGGGGAGGGTGCTTATGGGAACTCTGTGCTTTCTGCATGATGTTTCTGTCAACCTCGCACTTATTAACAAAGAAGTTAGGTGACTCCAGGAGGGCAGAACGTCATGCTCAGCAGCTCAGCAGGCAGGAGGCAGGAGCCCTGTTCAGCCCCCAGCCTCGTCACAAGTCTGTCCCAGTGAAATACTGGTCCATGGCCACATGGTCATTGAGACCCCAGAGTGATGCAGCTGCTCACGGTCAGGGAGACCCACAGCTTCCCAGGGGGCTCAGGATGCTCAGGCCGGGACGTCAGCAGCTCTGTCAGGGCTGCTCCTGAAAAGGCTTCATTTTCCTCCACCTCGTTTCCCAAAGTGTGGATTCCCACGCTTCTCGTCCCTCACTTCCCTGCTGAAGTTTCACGTGGGGATCCTGAGGAGCTGGCCTGAGTCATTGCCTGCCCCTCGGCTACCGGGCCAGGTACGAGAGAGTGTCCGGTGTGAAAGCCACAGGCACACCCTGCGGTCTGACAAAATCAGATGCATTGACCTGGGGCTGCGAGGGAGGGCGCTCCAGAGGCGTGGGACGCCGCTCAGTGAGGGGGCAGAAAGGGTCTTGTGTAAGGCTTGGGCTCCCGCTGGAAGGTTCTGAGGAGGGTCTAAGAAGATGGGATCAGTTCTGCGCTGGTTGCAGTTTCTGAGGCAGGACTAGGGGGAGCGGGATTGACGGGATTGGGCGCTGTCGTGAGGCAATGATGTCCCTAATAAAAGTGGGGATAGCAGAGTCATTCCGGGGCATCACTGGTCAGAAAGCAGTGGCCGCTCGGAGCGGCTGCTCAGGGCCTCCAGCAGCTGCAGCAGACCTTGGGAGGAAAGGTTTTCTGTGACAGGTGCAGCTGGCTCCACCTGCACCGTCCTCCCAGCCCTTAGCTGCAGGGCGGCCGTTCCCTCTTCCCTCCAAGCTGATTTCCACTGCTTCAGACCTGGACAAGCCACTCTTTCACTGTTTAGAATAACATCTGAGAGAATTCTACGACTAAGTGCTTCACATATATTCGCTGGTTTAATCCTTATACCAACTCCACAGAAACTTCATGGGAAATTCAGTTTGCAGAGAAGGAGACTGAGAAAGGCTGCTTGCCGGCACGGATTCAGTTAGTAAGTGGGGCCTCGTGAAGGCAAGCCAGGTGTGTTGAACTCCAAGACGCATAAGCGGGCATAAGGCAGCTCGAAAACAGGACCGGCGCTGGCCCAACCGTCGTTTTATCCTTTATTAGACTCTGGGCTCCTCAAAGGACAGAGTCTGTCAGTGCTTTCCCCAGGAGCTTGTTCAGAGCTCAGCATCTGGCTTTCGTAGATATTCGATGACTCAATGAAGGACGAATGGAAGGGAGAGAGAGAGAAGAGAGGGAGAGGACAGAAGGGAGGTAAAAAGGGAGATGCCCTGTTGCTCCAGCTCCACTTGGAGAAGAGGCGGGTCAGGGCCGTGTGCTTTGCGCCACCTGCTGGAAGGTTTGCAATATTGCAGAGGACTCAGGTACAGGGGTGCTAACTGCCCGCAGGGATTCCCTGATGGTTTTCCAAAAATGTAGGTTACATCAGAGACTTTAACAAGCCTTGGCTGAAAGTCCCATGGCAAATGGCTTCAAGAGAAAAAAAAATCCAACACAACCAGCATCACACAGACCCGTTGATGGTGGAGCCGTGTTTCCATAGGCAGAGTTGGACCCCCCTTTATGGGGAAAGTGGGTTGGAAAATTCTGGTTTATAAATGCAACTCTATTTTCTCACCGATCTATGTCGTGATACCATAATTTTTGGTTGATCTGCAATTGGCAGTAGGCCACACAATCTAGCTTTAAGTTTCTGTCCTTGGGTCTCTTTGTCAAGTAATTAATACTTAAAAACACTGGAGACTTCCACTTATAGAACCCTAGAGTGAGTCCTTTTATAAAGCCAAGAACCTTTTTCACAAAGTAAAAGGAT
This sequence comes from Cabassous unicinctus, assembly GCA_029593785.1. Lineage (NCBI taxonomy): Eukaryota > Metazoa > Chordata > Mammalia > Cingulata > Chlamyphoridae > Cabassous > Cabassous unicinctus. The sequence goes on from JAQZBX010110635.1 coordinate 4,193, forward strand.
TTATCTGTTTTGTAAATTTAAATGATTTTTTAAAATCCTGGACAAAGTTTACAGGCAGAAAAGATGACAGGCTGAGAGGACGGCAAACCCAAGCAGGCTAGCATCCTGCTGAGACTAGTTCACAAAGATCCCACCAAGACTCGATCAGCAGCACAAACCGCTGTGCAGAAGGCGCTGCCTTTTCCAGAAGTGGCAGCAGCCACAGCACCCTGCTCTTCAAATAACACTTTAGTATTATTTCTCTCCTTTCACAGTTAAGGATCAATGGTATCCACCCCAAAGCACAGCTTTGGAATGTAGCGTAACAAGCATTGTCATTTGGAGCTGAAAACGTGGGTGAGCCCAGCAGCTCTGCCCCTTTGATGGGTGGGTAAGGTTAAGACCATGAAGTTTGGAGTCATATTTGGTTCAGATTTTGTCTCCACTGTGCACTACTGTAGAACAGGTAACAAATTACAGATGAGGCGTCTTTGTATCTTCATCCTCCCCCTTCTTTCTGAGGAATTTGTGTGGCTTACAAAACTATATTCCCTAATCTCCCTTGCATGTAGGCATCCCAATAAGATGTAAGGGAAGTTATTAGATGAAACCTTAAGAAACACTATACAAAGAGAAGCTTGTTCCTCTGGCAAATAACCTTTTGTCCTCCACTCCTCTTTCTTTTTCCTGCATGGAATTCAGAAGTGATGGCAGGGGCTCCTGCAATCACATAGAGACCATAGGTAACCCTGTTGATAGAAGCTAGGCATAAGGATTGGTGGAGCAGAAGCTGGAAGGAGCTGGGGTCCCAGCTGGCATTGTGGAACCACCATAGCTTCCCTAGACCACCAGCCCCTGAAGGACATCAAGTTATGTGAGATAAACAACCCCCACCTTGTTTAAACCTCCAGGACTTGGCATTTGCTGTAGCAGCCAGCCATATGCAGTTCCTGGTTGATTCACACACATCAGCTGGGTGACTTCAAGGAGAGACCTAACACTTCTGCCCTCCCCTTCATTTGTAAAGTAAGGGGATGGCTTAGTGAACCCTTCTGGAGCCTCCCAAGTTTCACATGACAGGCCCCCATTTCCACCTCCTGATTCTGGGGCGTGCAAAGGCAAATTTTACCAGGTCTCAACTGTCTGAGAGCGTGTGCTGCCAGCGTTTTCTGTAAGATGCAGCGGCCTGGCTGGGGAGGGGCAGAGAGGGCAAAGTCATCCTGCTCACAGTGCCTGAAGGGGAGGCTCTCTGTCCACTCTGTGAACTCAAGGGCCAGCGTGGTCAGCATGTTAGAAGGAATATTGTCTCGCAAGTTCAGCCCACCTCTTCCCAGGGCAGCTTTTCTCTCTTCTCCGGGGCATAAAGCAAAACTAACAAAAGACATCAAGCAGACGAGTTTTAGACGGAGTAGCAGCCACAGCCCAGCGAGGGGCTACACCTGGAGGCGCCACACGGGGTCACTGCACCCTCAGGCACGAGGGGACTGTCTCAGGGGCTAGAGAAAGCAGCTGCCGGAGGAAGGGTGCTGGTCGGAACAGCTGAGCTGCCCGGGGCACACCCGAGCCCCTCCAGTAGGCAGGGAGGAGTCAGCAGAGCTTTGAGCCGGAAAAGCACCTTCAGAAACATTGTTATTTTCACTGTTGAAGGATCTTGGTTCATGGCTGACGAAAGCTCTAGATCCTCTCTCCTAAGGAGACACCTGCCCACGTGCTCCAGTTCATACTCAAACCCCGCTCGCTGCCAGCACCTGTGCCCCAGGGGGGTCGCGGGCGCTGCCTGCACAGCCAGCTGGAGGTGCTGCTGAGCAGGCCGCCCAGGACCCGCGTCCTGCCCTGGCTGCTTTCCTTCCTTCAGCCTGGATTTTCTCATTTATGAAATGGGAACTCCAATATCGACCTGGGTTTGGAGTTAATGTGCTCTAGGCACACGGTGAGCAAATCAGTAGGTGGTCATGTCACTCTCAACTCAGGGAGTAGAGGAAGCAGAGCAGGCCTGGAGGGGGAGATGCTGGGATTGTACACAAGTCTGGACTTGAGTGCACAGCAGCCTGGGAAAGGCAGGGAGCTCGGGAGAGCTGAGCCTGCTACCTGGGATGAGATGCAGGTGTGCAGGGCAGCGGCCCTGAACCCACTACTGAAGGGTGTTGGTCAGTAATTCCCAACCTTAGCAAGCTAGATTGCTGGGTCAAGCCCTCACCCCCACCCCCAGCTTCTGACTCAATAGCTCTGGCATGGGGCCTGGGGTTGTGCCTCTCTAACAAGTTCCCAGGTGACGCTGCTGGTTCCGGGACCATTTGAGAACCACGGGTGTTGAGCGGCACCTCGAGAACTTGAATGTGCACACGAAGCACCTGGGGATCTTAAGGTAGAGATCCTGGTTCGGTACACCTGGGATGGAGCCCAGCCTTGGCATCTCTAACCTTGACCAGGAAGAGGGCAGAGGAGAAGAACTGAGGGGCTAGCATGGCCTGTGGGTTGCCAGAAGTTAAGGGATGGCGCGGGAAGAGAAGCCCAGAGTGGCGATGAGTGAGACACACTTCTGAGAAAAGCCAGTCCCCAGAATCAACACTGGCTCATAGTGGGGTTTCAAAAATGCTTGCACTAGAGATGGCGTCATGCTCCATCCGTGTAAACACGGTGAGGCCCCCATATGCTTGTCTATGCATTTCAGGGTCAGGCCTCTGAGCCGGGGTGGGCAGCAGCAGGTCAGGACTGCTGGGCCTGGCTGCAGCCCAGAGGCTGGGGTGGCCGAGGCTGGGCCAGCCACTCCCCGGGGCTGGGTGTGTGGGATGGAGGGATGGAGGCAGGCGTGGTCACACATACACACTGCTTAGCATGCTGACCGGCCGTGGGGCCACAGGGAAAGCAGGCACCTTCTTTACCTGCAGCCTAGCCCCTCCCCCCGCACCTGCTCACCTGCCTGGGCACCTTTCCCTGTAGAGTCTGTGTAGACTGTGCAGCGTCTCATTCCTTTGACCAGCTCCGTGCCAGTGGGACCTTTCCCAGCCAGCCTTAGGATGCGCTGCGGAACTGCCGCCTACCTGCTCCAGCCCGCCCCCGCTGGCCCGTTTGAGGTGTGCATGTGCACGGACATGGCTCCAGGACCTGCTATCTGTGCTCCCCCTGATCTGGAGAAGACCTCGAGAGAGGAGAGGGGCGGCTGGGTCCATTTGTGTGGCCAACACTCACGGTGTGTAGAGCAGAGAGGTGGGCCAAGAGGCCGTGCCTCTCCCCTCTCCTTCCACGGGTGCTTGGCCTTGGGCACAGGATGGACTTCAGAATCTCGGGGGGTTTGGACGAGTGCTTTAGGAACTGTCCGGCAGCCCTCCACCCCCACCACTTCGCTCTGTTGCTTTATTTTTGCCTCCAAGGGATTTGCTTTGACCAAAGGGTTTAACCCCTCTGAAGATCACTGATCCAAAGTAGCGGAACTTGTTAGACATGCGAATTCCTGGGCCGCTCCTTGGACCCACTGAACCAGAACCTCTGGGGAAGAGCCCAGCAATCTGAGCTTCAGCAAGCCCTGCAGGTGGTCCTGATGGACACAAGTCTGAGAAGCACCCGTCTAGGGGACATGTGGGCCACGCGGCCGTGCCTCAGCCACCCTCTGTCCACTTCCCTCTCTCAAAACCCAGGCACCCCGGCTCACCCATCTCTCTCCCAGGCTCCCCTGCCCCAGCACTCGGCAGCAGCACGTGGGGGGTTAACCAGATGCACTAACTTCTGGGGTTCCTGGGTGGCAGGAAATGAGCCCCCTTCCCACCTGCTAAAACGCTTCCTTAAGACCCTCAGGAAGCGAGAACGGAAGAACCACAGGCCCAGGTGTGGATTCTGGGGTCTTTGTGACCTTTGGCGACCCCTCGGCGGCCAGTGGGGTGACCCCGTTTGTCTAGCCTCTGTCATAGCAGTCACGATGGTGCCAAGAGCCCAGCAGCTGGCTGGGGGCGCGTTCGGCGTGCCCGGCGCTGCTCTGCCGCAACCCGCTCAGTTCTCCAAACAGCCCCGTGAGGTTCACACAGCGACTCTCCCACTTTCCAGAGAATGGAAAGTCAACGCGGGCGGGCCAAGCAGCCTTGCCTACAGGCACACACCATACGCAAAAAATGAACTCAGAATTAGTAAGCTAAGTACAAGAGCGATTGCCACAAATCTCTTCAAAGAAAACAAAGGAAATCATGCAGAAAATCGTATTAGGCAACGGATTCTTAGATATGACACTAAAAGCATGAGCAATAAAAGAAAAAACAGATATATGGGGCTTCATCAAAATTGAAACTGGAGACTACATCAGAGGAAAAATCCTACATAAGAGGAGGAAATGTTTGGAAATTATATATCTGATAAAGGTTTAATACTCAATATATAAAGTACTCCTACAACTCAACAACAAAGAGACAAACAGCAATTAAAAAATAGGCAAAGGACTTGAAGAGACATTTCTCCAAGGAAGATAAATGACCAATAAACACATGAAAGATTTTCAACATCATTAATCACCAGGGAAATGCAAATCAAAACCACAATGAGAGAAAGATAAATAAAGCAAAAAAGAAAAAAGACAAAAAAACCCACAATGAGATATTCACACCCACTAGGATGTCTAATGTTTTTAAAATGGAAACTAACAAGTGTTGTCAAGGATGTGGAGAAATCGGAACCCGTGTGCATTGCTGGTGGGAATGTAAAATGGTGCAGCCGCTGTTCCTCAAAAAGTTAGACCCAGAATTACCGTAGGACCCAGCAAATCTCGTCGTAGGTATATACCCCAAAGAACTGAAAGCAGGGACGCAGATACTGTCCAAGTGTGCAGTGACAGATGAATGGGTTCTAAAATGTGGTAGAGCCACACAATGGAATGTTTATTTTCTTAAACTTTTTATTTCGAAATAATTTCAAACTTACAGGATAGTTGCAAAAATATTACAAAACCCATACAGAGAACCCGACACTCCCTCCAGATACACAGATCTACCAATTTTCACATTTTGTCACATTTGCCATATCATACTTTCTATCTCCTTCCTCCTTCCCTCTCTCCCTCCCTCCCTCCCTCCCTTCCTCTTTATCTATCATCTATCTATCATCTATCATCTATCATCTATCTATCTACCTCTCTACCTATCTATCTATCTATCTATCATCTATCATCTATCTATCATCTATCATCTATCTATCTACCTCTCTACCTATCTACCTATCATCTATCTATCATCTATCATCTATCTATCTACCTCTCTACCTATCTACCTATCATCTATCTATCATCTATCATCTCAATCTATCATCTATCAATCTATCATCTATCCATCAATCTATCATCTATCTATCTGTCTATCATCAATCTATCATCTATCATCTATCAATCTATCTATCATCTATCTATCATTTATCTATCAATCTATCATCTATCTATCTATCATCTATCTATCCATCTATCAATCAATCTATCTATCTATCTGTCTTTCTATTTGTTTCTAAACAATCGGGAGGGTTTATACGTCCTGCTCCTGGAACACCTAACTCTGCCGTGTACATTTCCTAAGTAAAAGGACGTTCACTTTTGTAACTGCTGTAAGTGCAGTTATCAAGTTTAAGAAATTCAACGTTGATGTAAAGCTTACAGTCTGTATTCTATTTTTCATATATTCCAATAATATCTTTTTGAAACTTTTTTCCTTCATTATTAGATCCAGTCCAGGATCATGGATTGCATTTAATTGGCGTTGTCTTTTTAGTGGCTCTTTTTTTTTTTAAATTGGGGAAACCTAAATACAACATAAACTGCCCCTTGCCAACCCTGCCCAAGCATTCTGTTCAGCGGGATTAATCGCATTCCCAACGTTGCACCCCCCTCACCACCCTCCATTACCAGAACTTTCCCATCACCCCAAACAGAAACCCTATACCCTCAAATGCCATAAAAGGGAATGATACATGCTCCTGCATAGATGAACCTTGAAAATATTGTGCTACATGAAATAAGCCGGACATAAAAGAACAAATATTGCATTGCTCTACTCACAGGGACCATCTAGACTCAGCAAATTCACAGAGACAGAAGATTCGAGGTTGCCAGGGGCTGGGGGGCAGGGGTCGCATTGCATAATGAGTAAAGAGTTTCTGTTTTGGGTGATGGGAAAGTTCTGGTAGTGTCAGGTGGTTGGTCCTGTCACATTTTCTGTGC
>JAQZBX010110636.1:0-10355 GCA_029593785.1 Cabassous unicinctus
GAAATAAGAAAATATATTGGACTAGATGATAATGAAAATGCTTGTGGAATGCATCTAAAACAGTCTTCTGAAGGCAATTTATAGTTCCAAATGCATACATTAAAAAAGAAAAGCTGAAAATCAATGATCTCTGGGTCCATATCAAGAAGCAAAAAAGAGCAATAAATTAAATTCAAAGAATGTAGAAGAAAGGAAATAAGAAGAATAGAAACTAATGAAATAGAAAATATATATACATATATATTTAAAATAAATCCTGAGCAAGTGGGGTTTGTGACAGAAATTAATTTTTGCTTTAACATTTGAAAATCAGTCCATGTAATTCGCAATAATAGGATAATGAAATAAAAGAAAAACGATATGATGATTTCAACAGATGCATTAAAAATATAGATAAAATTCAAAATGCTTTCATGACATAAACTTTCAGGAAACTATGAATAGAAGAAACCTTATTTAATTTGATGAAGCGAATCCAAAAACCTAACATCACATTTAAACTTGAAATAATGAATACTTTTCCCCTAAGATTAGGAACAACACATGACTTGTTCTCACCACTTCTGTTCAACATTTTACTCAAGATGCTAGCCAGTGCAACAGGACAAGAAAAAGAAAGAAATGCTATAATGACTGGAAAGGAAGAAAATTTTTCATTATTCACATATGACATGATTGCCTATGTAGAAAATCCAAATGAATCTATGAATAAATACTATTAATAATTGAATTTTAGAAATTTTCTGGATATAAGGATAATGTCCAAAAATTTCTGTTTACTACCAACAGTTGAAATAAAAAGGAATGGAATGCGTTACTATGAACCAAATATGTTGTGTAACATATTGTTTGATTCAAAAAAAATTTATATGTATCCATTACATTTAATTGAGAAATGTATATATTTATTCATCTGTGTTTACTTTTTAGTTTTTAATTGTTTGTATTTTCAATTATTAAATGTACAAAATAAAGTAAAAAAATGGAATGGAAATAAGAAATACAATTGATCATTGCACTAAAATATCAAGCATTTAGGAATAAATCTAATGAGAGATGTGCAAAATCTCTACACTGAAATCTGCAAAATATTGTTGATAAAGTTTAAGAAGACCTAAATAAATGGAGGAATATACCATGTTCAAGGATGGAAATATTTTTTTAAAAAAGTCAATTATCCTTAATTTGACCTATAGATTCAATAAAGCACTAACCAAAATTCCAGAAACTTTTGTGGAAATTGACAATCTGATTCTAAATATACAGAGAAATGCAAAAGAGCTAGGATAGCCAAGACACTCATGAAGAAGACTAAAGTGGGAGAATTTATAATGCCAAATATTAAGACCAATGATAAAATAAAGTACTAAGAAAGGGTGGTGCTGATGAAAAAATAGAAAAATAGATCAATAGAATAGAAAAGAAAGCTCAGAAACAGCTCCACACCTATATGACAAAGTCATCACTTCCACTCAGTGGCATTAAGGATGGTCTTTGTAATAAAAGGTGCTGGATCAATCAGAATATCTGAATGGAAAAGACAAATGGTTCTTTACCTCTAACTCCTCACACAACACACTGAATTAATTTTACATGGATGCTAGATCTAAACATAAAATCTTCGAGAACAATAAAGCTTCCAGAAGAAAATATAAGAGAATATCCTCATGATTTTGGAGTAGGCATTTTTTTTCTTAAACATGAAAGAAAAACATAATATAAATGAAAGATTGATAAATTGGACTGCAGACAAATTAAGAACTTCTGGAGATAGGGCTTCTGGTTTAACAGAGTGAGGAATTCAGCAAATCTGCTCCCCAAAAGCCATGATAAAATTAGACAAAATTGTCAAAAACAAACACTTAAGGACTCTGGAAATCAACTATAGGTGTACAAGAAATTGGGAAATGTTTGTTCATAAAGATAACTAAACATAGGTAAGAGCAGTAGGATTATATGGCACTCTTACCTGGGTCTGCTCCCACTCCAACCCCTGTTCTCATTTCTACTGTTAGTGCAGTAGTTCTGTGTAGTTTGGAAAAGAGTAGGAAAAACCCCATAGCCAACAACATTGTTAATAAGAGTAATGATCTCAGTGGCAAATCAATAGAGTTGGCCAGTCCTCATAGGGAAAGCAAAAGACTAAAAAATAGAAACTTAACAGGGGAACAATGATACAATTAACAGCTGACTCCTATCAGAAACAATGGAGGCCAGAAAGCAGTGAAATGCCATATTTAAAAAAAGTCAGCCATTAATTTTATATTCAGCAAAGCTATCCTTCAAAAAATAAAAAAGGTGAAAGACATCAAATAAACAAAGACTGAGAAAATTTGTTTCTGCCAGCCTTGACTTAAAGACATATTAAAGGAATTCCTTTAGGCTGAAAGGAAATAATAAGGAAAATAGGTGGTAAATATAAACAACTATGTATTTCACTTTTGTTCTTTTAACTTCTTTAGAAGATCTAAATTTGCATACAGCAATGTAATATATAAAACTTCAATGTTGGATTGGCAACGTATATAGATGTAATACATATGACAATAATTGCACAAAGAGGGGAGGAGATGGTCCTGTACTGGAACAAAGTTTCTATAGTCTAACAGAATTAAGTTAGAAGTATTCTGTGATAAATTAAGATGCAATTGCAATTTCTAGAGCAACTATAAGAAAATAACATAAAAATGTGGTAAAAAAATCAAGAAGTAAATGGTACACTAAAAATATCTATTTAATGCAAAAGAAGGCAGTAAATGAAGAACAGAGTAACAAAATACACATTGGACATATAGAAAACAAATAGCAAAATGACAGATGTGAATTTAAAGATATCAATAACTGCATGTTATGTAAATGGACTAAACATTCCAATAAAAAGACAAAATTTTTTAGATTGCATTAAAATTAAGATACTAATTTTGTCTATAAGAGACACTTTGGATTCAAAGGCACAAAAGATTGAAAATAAAGGGTTAAAATATATATCATGCATACAATAACCATGAGAGAGCTGGAGTGGTTATATTTATGAGACAAAATAGACTTTAAGACAAAAAATATTACCAGAGATAATAAGGGACATTTCATAATGACAAAACAGTGAATTCACAAGGAAGATATAACAATTACCAATGTCTTGCACAAAACAAGAGAGCTCTAAAATACATGGGGCAAAAACTGACAGAACTGAAAGGAGAAATAAACAATACAACTCAATAATTGATAGAACAACTAGACAGAAGTCAACAAGGGTAAAGAAGTCTTGAAAAGCACTATTGATCAACCAGGCCTAATTAATAATGAGAGAGCACTCCAACCAATGACAACATCATACAAATTCTTTCTAAGTACACATGAGATATTCTTTAAGACAGATCATATGCTACACCACAAAACAATCCTCATACATTTAAAAAGGTTTGGAGTAAAATGAAGTATATTCTCTGACCATAAATATTAAATTAGAAATCAATAACAGAGAAATTTTGGAAAGCCCTAAATATTTGAAAATTGAAGAGTAGACTTCTCAATAAAGGAAATTAGAACATATTTTGAAATGAATGAAAATGAATACACAACTTTTGGAATAAAAGTAATGCAATATTTAGAGGAAAATGTTTAGCTTTTCTATATTTGAAAAGAAGAGCGAGCTCAAATCAATACAATAAGTATCAATGTTAAGAAACCAGAAAAAGTTTAGCAAACTAAAATCAAAGCAAGCAAAAGAAAGGAAATAATAAAGGTTAGATTATAAATCAATGAAATTAAAATCAGAAGACAACAGAGGAGGAAAAAAAAAAGAGAAAAATTAATGGAAACAAAAGTTGGTCTTGGAAAATATTTAAAAAATGAACAAACATTTAGCTAAGCTGAACAGAAAAAAAGAAAAAAAAAAAGAGAGAAGTCACAAATTCCCAATTCTTTCTCATCATCACTACTGACACTACAGATATTAAAGGGATTCTTTGGGAATACTATGAACAAGTTTATGCCAACAAATTAGACAATTTAATTAAAATTGAGCTATAGCTTCAAAACAAGGTGGACCAAAATACCAGCAGGCTTTTTTTGGGGGGGAAGAAATTGACAAGCTAGTCTTGAAATTTACATGAAAATGCAAAAGATCCAGAATAGCCAGAAAGATTTTTGAAAATAAGAAAAGAGGACTTATACTACCCAATCTCAAACTTACTATAAAGCTATACTTATCAAGACAATGTGGTATTTGTTGGTGTAAGGATATAGGTCAATTAAACAGAATGAAAGTACAGAAACAAACTATGGCCAACTCATTTTTCATCAAAGGTACTAAACAATTCAATGGAGGGAGAGGATAATCTTAACAAATGATGCACGTACAATTATATATTTATATGCAAAAAGATATATTTAGATCCTCACTAATTTTATATACTCAAAAATAATTTGAAATGGAGCACAGACCTAAATGTGAGGGCTAAAAATATATATCTTCTAGAAGAAAACATAGGAAAAATTTTTATGACCTTGGGTTAATCAAAGAGTTCTTAAATATGATACAAAAAGCATACTCCAAAAAAGAAAAACATGTACAGGATTTGGCTTGATCAAATTAAAACTGTTTGCCTTTCAAAAGTCACCATTAAGCTATTAAGGAAACGAAAAGACAAGCCAGTGATTGGGAGAAAATATTTGTAAGTCATATATCTGATAAAGGGCTTGCATTCAGCATATGTAAAGACCTCTTACAACTTAGTAATAAGACGATAAGCAACATAATTTTTAAAAGATTTGAATAGGCATCATGCCAACTAAATATATAAGCTAATAAGCATATGGAAAGATTATCAACATTATTAGTCATCAGGGAAGTGCAAATTTAAACCAAATGACATTCCTCTACACACACTCCCCAGAATGGCTATAATATAAAAAGGCATACTATACAAGTGTTGTGAGGCTATGGAGAAATTTGAACCTTTATACATTGTTGTTGGGAATGTAAAATGTTACAGACACTGTAAAATCGGTTTTGCAGTTTCTTAGAAAGTTAAATACATGGCAAATGTTTAAAGAACTCCTACCAATCCTTCACAAACTCTTCCAAAAATGGAAGAACTTCCCAACTCATTTTATTTTTAATTTTTAAATTAAATTAAATTTAATTTAATTTTTAAAGAAGCTTTAGATTACATAAATGTTGCATCAAAAACACAAGGGATTCCCATATACCAACCCCCTCTCCCTCTCACACTTTTCCCCATTAACAACATCTTTCATTAGTATGGTACATTTGTTACAATTGATGAACACATGCTGAAGTGTTGCAACTAACCATGGTCTATAGGTTACATTATGGTTTACACTTTGCACTGCCCAATTTTATAGGTTTTGACAAAATCTTTAATGGCCTGTATCCATCATTGAAATATCATGCAGAACTATTCCAGTGTCCTGAAAATGCCCTGTGTTACACCTATTCTTCCCTTTCCTTCCCCTCAGAACCTCTGGTGTCCACTGCCTTTATATCAATGTTACAAATTCTGCCACTACTAGAATAGTAATAAGTCTACTTTAGTCCATAGTTGCATTCCCCACTTATATTTGTTCATTTCTCAATCTTGAGGATTTGGGGATGGTGATGCCTAATCTGCTTCTGATTGAGAGGGGGCTTAGATCCCATGGGGCAGATGGATAGAGCAGTCTTGCTTGCAGTTGCAGATTCTCTCTGTTTTTTTGGGATGGGAGTTGTCCACCATCATCCTTCTGTTAGTTGTCCTGGGCGAGTCAGATGAACTGGAAAATAGGTGTTGGCTACAATTCTGCTGAGATTCAGGGCTTAACCGCATATGAACAGACCAAAGATTTAAGTCTCTGGTACATATATTAATGGGTGTAGTGCTTGTATTAGCCAGGGTTCTCTAGGGAAGCAGAATCAACAAGAAATATCTGTAAATAGTATAAGATTTTATAAAATTCTTTCACATGACTGTGGGGATGCACAAGTCCAAATTCCAGAGGCAGGCTGCAAACCAGGGCCTCCAATGAAGGTCCTTGATGAGTTCCCAGGAGACGTTGGCTGATCGAAGTCAAGTTGGAAAATTCTCTCTAAATGCTTAAATCATTTCCCCATTGCTGATGGCAGTCTCCTTGGTTGACTGTAAATGTAATCAACCATCTATGTAATAAACTCACTGGTGACTGGTAATGCAATGTCCTTGTATTACAAGTAGCTCAGTCCTTGCTTGACCAGGCAACTGGACACAATTATCTGGCCAAGATGACACATTTGCCTAACCATCACAGTCCACCCCTTGTCAACTTGGCAACCATACACATCACCTTAAACCATACTTAGTCTCTAAATTAAAACAATATATATATTTCCACCTAACAATATTCAACTGCCCTGCATACAACTGGAAATGCATTACTTCCCTACAGAATAGGGTGCAAGTCCTTGAGTAATATTCACTCTTAAACTTGACGTCCTTAAATATTATGACATGAAACTAATACAACTTGTCATATGATAAGGGAAAAAGTTAGGAAAGAAAACAGATATTTGTTTTATATACATATATAATCATACTCATTACAAAACAAGGAAGAAAGATTCATGACCATTACAGTCCTTGTTTCACACAGTCATGTGGTCAAAGTTCACATTTATCACTACCTTCTTCCACTACGCATTCCATGTTCCCATTATCCTCAGCAAGCACCACAGCTGGCTGTGGTTCTTTGCTTGGTGGGGTGACCCAAACTTTCATTCCTGAAGATTCTGGGCCATCGTTAGTCTTGCTTGGATTGAGTTGTTGCAATTTTCCTTTGACTTTAATCACAGGGCATGGCAGTACTAAGAGATGCTCTAGAGGATCTCCTGTATTCCAGGCAAACTCTTCTTTACCCCCATTATGTAGATGCAGTCCTGTTTCCCTTTGATAGTCAGGATCAGTCATCCCAGCCAGTACAGTAATTCCCTTCTTTGCTTGTTGATTCCGAGGTAAAAGGACCCCAGAGTGGCCAGGTGGCCAAGATGATGAGGAACATTGTAAGACCAGTGAATTCCATGATTCAATGGAATCATTGTTGTGTTCCCTGGTGACAGCATTCCTCCTTTTGGAATGAAGACTTTTAGACCAGCAGAGCTTAAGGTTGCAGAGACAGGAAGCAAAATTTTTCCTAGTGGATCACTAGGGGTAATAATAGTGGTGCCACTCCCATTTCCACCCTTTGATTCCTGGACCCATGAATCCTGGCTATGGGAGAAACAGCACCATAGAGTTGACACAGATTTAGAGCATATAGAGCCTCCTGGAGAACATTGCCCCAGCCCTACAAGGTATTGCCACATAGTTGGTGCCATAAGTGAGTCTTCAAGAGACCATTCCACCATTCTATCAATCCAGCTGCTTCAAGATGATGAGGAACATTGTAAGACCAGTGAATTCCATGGGCATGTGCCCATTGTGCCCATTCCTACACAAAATTTGCTGTGAAATGGGTTCCTTGATCAGAAGCAATGCCATGTGGAATGCCATGGTGGTGGATAAGACATTTGGTAAGTCCACGGATGGTAGTTTTGGAAGAAGCATTGTATGCAGGGAATGCAAACCCATATCTGGAGTATGCATCTATTCCAGTTAAAACAAATTGCTGCCCCTTCCATGATGGAAGTGGTCCAATGTAATCAACTTGCCCCCAGGTAGCAGGCTGATCACCTAAGGGAATGCTGCCGTATTGAGTGCTGAGTGTGGGTCTCTGCTGCTGGCAGATTGGGCACTCAGCAGTGGCTGTAGTCAAGTCAGCCTTGGTGAGGGGAAGTCCATGTTGCTAAGCCCATGCATAACCTCCTTCCCTACCTCCATTGCCACTTTGTTCATGAGCCCTTTGGACAATGACAGGAGTGGCTGGGGAAAGAGACTAAGCATTAACCACAGTGCAGGTCATCTTATCTGCTTGATTAATAATCTTCCTCTACTGAAGTCACCCCCTGGTGAGGATACATGTGGGACACAAATATTGTCATGTTTTTTGCCCACTCAGAAAGAGCTATCCACATACCTCTTCCCCAGACCTCTTTGTCGCCAGTTTTCCAATCACGTTCCTTCCAAGTCCCTGACCATCTAGCCAAGAACATTGGCAACAGCCCATGAATCAGTGTACAAATGCACCTCCAGCCATTTCTTCTTCCAAGCAAAATGAACAACCAGGTGCAGTACTCAAAGTTCTGCCAAATGAGAGGATTTACCCCCACCACTCTCCTTCAGGGACGTCCCAGAAAGGGGCTGCAGTGCTGCAACTGTCCACTTCCGGGGGGTGCCTGCATATTGTGCAGAACCATCTGTAAACCAGGCCTGAGTTTTCTCTTCCTCAGCCAACTGATTGTAAGGGATTCCCCAAGAGGCCTGGGAGCTGTGGGCTGGAAAAGAGTAGGTAACATGGCAGGGGTGGTGACCATGGGCATTTGGGCCACTTACTCGCATAAGTTACTTGTGCCTTCAGAACCTGCTCAAGACCTATCTTGTATATACCACTTCCACTTTATTATGGAGTGCTGCTGTGCACACCCAACCAAATAGTTCTGTGGGTCAGACAATACCTAGCTCGTGATAGGCAATTCAGGTCTCATGGTAACTTGATGGCCCATGGTTAAGCGTTCAGTCTCTACTAAGGCCCAGTAGCAAGCCAAAAGCTGTTTCTTAAAAGGAGAGTAGTTATCTGCAGAGGATGGCAGGGCTTTGCTCCAAAATCCTAAAGGCCTGCATTGTGATTCTTCTATAGGGGCCTGCCAAAGGCTCCAGAAGGCATCTCTATTTGCCCCTGAAACTTCCAGCACCATTGGATCTGCTGGTTCATATGACCCAAGTGGTAGTGCAGCTTGCACAGCAGCCTGGACCTGGAGGCTGTGTGATACAAGGTTGACATTGTGTGGTCTCCACAGAGCTGGCTATCACAGGTTTATCTAGCAAAGTTTTAGCAGAATTTAGGGTTTCAATGGCCCCATCAATATCATCATCATCCCATATGTCTCCATCCCAATCCTCAGGGTTCCACTCCTTTCTAATCTATGCCTTCATTTTAACAGCAGACACCCTACAAGATTGAGATTTTAGTTTCCTTTGTAACTCTGTTACATGGACAATGAGACTCTGAGTCTGTTTTTCAGAGATCTCAAGTCTGGCTGCATGAAACAAGATTCTCTTTCAGAGCATGCATAGGAACTTTCACATCATTCATGCAGTGTTTAAGTTGCAAATTTGAAGCCTTTAACTCATCCCTTTCTTTTGTAAATGGATCCAGAGTATCTAGGAGGAACCAGCCAACATCACTGTTCATTTTGATTTCACAAAACTCTGTTAAGATGTTGAAAACACCCTCACTCAGATCATGGCCTCTTATAAGCATGGAAGTAGGGGAATCCAGTGATGATATTTTGTGTATCTCCATTGCCAACTCACACCATGGACTGTTAGTGGCCTCTTGATTATTGGAACTGGAGTCATTAGTACCCTTGAGTCCAATTACATTAGAGAGCCAATTGCAAAACTCCCAGAACCACTTCAGAAATTCCATGTTTAAGATTCTATTCCTCAAAACCCCACTCCTGGTACCAAGCTGTATTATTCAGGGTTCTCTAGGGAAACAGAATCAGCAAGAGATATCTGTAAATAGTATAAGATTTTATAAAATTCTCTCACATGACTGTGGGGATGCACAAATCCAAATTCCACAGGTAAGCTGCAAACAAGGGGCTCCAATGAAGGTCCTTGATTAATGCCCAGGAGACGTTGGCTGTCTGAAGTCAAACTGGAAAATTCTCTCTGAATGCTGAAATCATTTCCCCTTTTAAGGCATTACTGATTGGATAAAACATCACTCATTGCTGATGGCAATCTCCTTGGTTGATTGTAGATGTAATCAGCCAACTATGCAATAAAATCACTGCTGACTGATAATATAATGTCCTAGTATTACAGTTATCCCAGTGCTTGCTTGACCAGACAACTGGGCACAATTACTTGGCCAAGTTGACAGATTAGCCTAACCATCACAGTGCTAATTATAAGTTCAAATAAAAGAGTCATAAGAACCATGTGTAGGAAAATTATAAATGTGTTCAACTCTGATACGTTGGGAGGATAAGTTATAATATATTACAAGGTAAGGCCCACTGACAGGGTGCTGAATTCCTGGCAAGGTCTGCCCTGCCTATAGTGTCCAGATATCTCTAGAGCCCTCAGGAGTATCCCTTCTTGAGGCACTGTTTACTGTGGCAGTCAGTGAGATCCTCCTAAGATGTGCATATGTGTAACCTCTGGAATGACCTCCCAACTCATTTTTAAATTTCTTAGACATAAAAACTCATT
>JAQZBX010110637.1:0-10353 GCA_029593785.1 Cabassous unicinctus
GTGTGCATTTGCGTGTGCAGCTGTGTGCCACTGCACCCACATGTACCATCATGAGCCACCACCACAGCCAACACCTGGCCTCCCGTCAAGATGGGCTCCCCTCCTCTCCTCCCCCTCCTCTGTCTTGCACCCCACCCCACCCCACCCCGTCCCTGTCCCCTGACAACCACTGCTGTTTTCCATTTCTATAACTTTGGATTTCAAGAACGGTTTTAACAGATTAATTTTTATATTTTCCTAGCTCTCCACACTTGGGCCAACATTGCTCTTAGAGTCATAGGAAAATAGTTTAAAGAGAAAAAAAAAGTCCCAGCCCATGAATTCTTCGCCTGCAAATGGAGGAGACGGCTCTGTTTCTTCCCTGATGGACGGCCTGATGGTTTCTGTCACACCCCAAACGCCACTTCTGTCAGGCCCTGGGCCCCCTCGCCGTCTTCCCCTATGCAGCCCCTGCCCTGGGACCCCTGCCCTGGGACCCCTGCCCCGGGGCCTACCTGCAGCTTCACGTGCGTTTCCTCCGGCATCTCCTCGCCGTACGTCTTCAGCAGCTCGATGGTCTGCTTCAGGGGCTCAAACATGTTGTCGGTCGTCGTCTGCCTCTCTTTGACCCTCATCAGATGGCCCATGACCTCCACGAGACCGTCGTAGTCCCCTTCCTTGAGGGGCATGGTCAGGCCGCTCCTGGCGACCTTCATGAAGGCTTCCAGGTCTGTGAGGCTGCAAACCCCGAGTGCCACCTGAGACGGGCTCAGCCATCCTTGGGACCCCCGCAGGTGCCGCTGATGGGGGGCAGAGCCCATCAGAGGGGGAGGACGGCAGCCGGGGCAGCTGGCAGCCGGGGTGCGGAGCTCTGGGCCAGCTCAGGGCCTTCCGGCTGGCTGTGCCCCTGCCCGGACCCCTCCGCCCCTGCCAGAACCCTCTGTCCTGCGTCGCTGGCTCGGCTCCGAGGGAACCCTGCATCCCAGCCAAGGCCCGTCTCGCAGGCCCTCGCCAGCCTCCCCGCCTGGCTCAGCTCGGCCCCACTCTCCAGGGCCCCTGCACTCCTCGGCCCCGGGGGCGCTCCATGGTGATCCGGTTGTTTGTCCATTTCAGTGCCAGCCTTCCCACCCTGACCACAGGCACCTAAAGGTCTCGTCACGCCTGGCCCCGGCCATAGCCAGGGCCCGGTAAAGAGCTGCTGTGCGGATGCCCGGGGCTCGCCTGCTCAGCCAGCGCTGCCGTCCCGCAGGGACCCACCCGCGCGGGATTGCTCGCCTCCAGGCCAGAGCTGCTGAGCACGCCCACCCCCGGGCCTGTCCGGGACCTTGCGGGGCAGGGCGGGCGCCCACCTGCTGATGACGTGGCTGCTCAGGTGCCGCTTGAACATGAAGCTCCAGCGCTTGATGGTGTTGAGGAGCGCCTGCTTGAAGGGGCGGCAGTCACACTGCAGCCAGCCGTGGAACACCCTCGTGTTCTCGCACTTGCACACCTCCTCGTACAGCTTCTCGTAGGAGTCGATCTGGAAAGCACAGCGGCCGGCGGCAGGTCACAGCCGGGGCGCGGCCACGCCGGCCCCCGAGCCCGGGGGGCACCGGTGGGCTCTGTACCTGGGCTGCGCAGCCTGGCTGGGTGCCCATGGGCAGGGTCTCGCCCTGGCCAGGCCTCGGCTCCCACCTGCGGGGCTGCCGTGGGTGAGACCAGCAGAGCCCAGGTGCGCGGTGCGTGCACACACAGGGGCCTCTTACGTGCCAGTTTTCCTCCCCCAACACCATCAGGGGCGATTTGGGGGCGCTGAATGATTTGTTGGGAAGGGGAGCACCAGCAGGACGGGACGAGGGCTTCATGAGGGGCCGTCCCTGCATCCCCTTAGCTCACCTGCCTTCCAGTGCGTTCATTACCTGCCCTCGCCCAGGAGCCTTCTGCCTCCAAAGCCGTCCCACCCTCGTGCGCGAAGGGCACGCCCACCTGTGAATTTCTACCGTGGGGGAGCCACCGCTGCTCGCCGGGGCTGGAGCTCCCCCCAGTTGTAAATCAAGCCCGGGGTCCCTTCACGGGGGGGGGGGCTCGGAGGCCTGCGGGAGGTGGCGGCCTGCGCACTCGCGTACCTGCTGCTGGAACTGAGCCAGGGTGGGGGGCGTCTTGGGGAGGGTATCGTCCATCCGGGCGTCCAGGTCGTCGGGGGTGATGGCGCGCCCGTAGAGCAGGAAGTTCTTCATGGACTCCTGCAGGTCGTCCACCCACAGGTAGGCGTACCTCTCGAAGGAGTCCTGGTACTCCTCGACCGTCTTCATGGCGTTGATGACCTGGCTGGAGACCTCCTCCCTCATCTCTATCAGCTCTGTCATGTCTTCCAGGTCCGTCTGAGGGCGGCAGGGGGAAGCAAGCGGCTGCATTTGCCCGCGCTGGTGGCTCAGCTCTGCTCGCCCCTCTCCTGAAAGGGGCGCGCAGTTGGACCAGGTGTTGCTAACCTCTAAAGGTGGGACTCGGGGCGTTTCCCATTTGCCGTATTCTCCCGTGAGAAGATATGCTGAACGCGACTTTTGTCTGACAGACCCTGCTGGGGGCTGAATCACGAACCCCCGGAAGA
Source organism: Cabassous unicinctus (assembly GCA_029593785.1). Lineage (NCBI taxonomy): Eukaryota > Metazoa > Chordata > Mammalia > Cingulata > Chlamyphoridae > Cabassous > Cabassous unicinctus. Next base: position 2,567 of record JAQZBX010110637.1, read on the forward strand.
CAGGCTCGCGCCCTCACCCCCGAGTTCCAGGAAGGGGACCTTATTGGAAACAGGGCCGTGAAGACGGGATTCGTTAAAACGAGGCCATGCTGGCCTAGGCTGGCCCTAATAGAGCGGGTGTCCTTACACGCGGAGGAAAATTGCACACAGGGACAGAGACGCACGGGGAGACAGCCGTGTGACGGCGGAGGCAGAGAGCAGGCCAAGGAGCACCGGCCACCTCCAGAAGGCTCCTCCGTCCCGGTTCCGGAGGGCTCTGGCCCTGCCAGTCCCCGGATTTCCGACCGTGAGATACGTTTCTGTTGTTCTAAGCCCCCCAGTTTGTGGGGCTTTATTCCGGCAGTCCTAAGAGACAGACGCCGAGGTGGCTCACTCCGACGCATTCGTTTGACAGTTACTCAGCATCCGCTGGTGCCACTGGGGGTACAGGCTGGGATTCCATGGAGGGTGCAGTCCACGGATGGGGTCAGACGTTCATCAGAGGATCACAGAGATGAAACACCACGACTCTGACCATTGCTTTAAGGTATAACGGGGCGGCGGTCAGGGAACGCTCACCGTGCAAGTGACCATTGGGCTGAGAGCTGATGGGCAGGAAGGCAAAGAGCAGGAGGAGCAGTGTTCCAGGCAGCAGCAGCAAAGCATGTGCAAAGGCCCCGTGGCGGGCGGAAGCAGGGTGTGTGGGCAGCTGAACGTCATCTCCCACACATGGCCAGAGCAGAGAGCAAGAGAAACTGTGCCAGGCAGGAACTTTGTAGTTGCAAGTGACAGAAAACCCAACCCAGACTGATTAAAGCAAAAAGCAAACTCATTGGCCCGAGGGACCCCTGGGCATGGCTTGGTCGCCAGGACTCTCATCCTGCTTCTGTGTGTGGCTTCACTGGCAGATGGGCCACCCCTCAAGGGCCGAGGGTGGGTGCGGGAGCTCCAGAATGCGCATCCTCTCAACCTCACACCCCCGAGGAGAAGCGGACCAGAGCTCGGGTGTGGGTCTGGTGCTTGCCGGCCTGAGTCGGGCCCCAGGACCACACCTGAGCCATCATTGTGGCCAAGGCCACGGAATATGTTGGTCAGCATGGACCAGTCAGGGCTTCCGCCGGGAGCGGAGGGTGCAGCCAACTCCACCCAACCCACTTGGGCTGAAAGTGAGGGAGGGGTGGACCCCGAAGGAAACGCCGGGCTTCAGGGGGGAAGGGAGCTCATTTGCTGGGCGGCCGAAGTTCCGGTGTACACTGCAGAGGCTGTAAGAGGAGGCTGGAGAGGAAGGTGGGGACCCTGCAGGCCTGGCCAAGGACATCGTCTGGGTGCTGAGAAGGGAGTGCTGGGAATCACGGAGGCGACACGATTGTATTTGTGTTCCTAGAAGCTTCCTCTTGGGGAGGAAGGGAAGGTGCACAGGAGGGAGGCACAGTACATGCGGGAGATCAGGCAGGAGGAATTCACGCCTTCAGCAAATTCCGCGTGAGCCTGCAGGGGGCCAGGCTCTGTCCGAGGTGCTGACGGGCCCGAGCAGGGGGCGGCCGTGGAGGTGGAGGGGAGCCGAGGGGGCTGGATAAAAGGAGGGTGGAGAGGGCGAGGGGGTCCTCACGTCTAAGTGCCCAGACTGGGAGGAGGACCCCGGGTGGGCACAAGTAGGAGCTTTGCCTTGGGTTCAAGCAGCTGGAAGATGGTTGTTGGACGGACGGGGCTGGAGCTGTGCGGAGGGAAGGGCCAGCCACAGAAACGTGGAAACTGGGTGGCTGGCGTGTGCCTGGACAGAACTTCCTCTTTTCTCACGGCCCCTCTCTTTGTCCTGGCAGAAGATGCAGTCTTGTGGTTTTGAGATAACTCTGGGGCTTCTGGATTTAAATGTGAGGAATCCTGGGGGTTGGAAGTCAACTTGGCTCAAGATCTTCTCCTCCCTTCCTTTTCCGTTTCCCCCCAGGTGGGGTCAAAGTTCAGGGTGGGGCTGGGGCAGGTGGGGTGGGCTGGCCTGGTGGGGGGTGGACAGGGAGCGGCTGGCAGGGGCTGCTGTCCCCAGCTTTCCTGGCAGCTGAGGTCCCACCATGGCCTCTGCTCTGAGGTCCCCGCCCTCTTTCCCCTTCTGCCCTCTGGGTTGGCCCCTCTGGTGTCCCCAGCAAGCACCCCTTGGAGACTCCCTGCCACCATGCGGGGTGCTTGGGATCTGGGAGCCACCCGTGAGTCCAGTGGTCTGAGCTCCTGAGCAGGCATTGCCCTGCACTGCTTGGCACCACGGCAGACGAGTGTCTCTGCTGCTAGGCTGGTGGGCCTCTGGGCAATGGAGTGGGGTCCAGGCGATGAGCTCTCCTTCAGCTCTGGGATGTCCCTGCCTGAGTGCCCCAGAGGGCATCTGGGGGTCTGTGAGACAGCCTGCATTTACACGCTACGAGAACCTGCGGGGGGCACTCTGTTTGCTGAAGCTGTTGGGTGCCCATGATCAGCCTGCTTTAGGGGCACATGGCGTCAAGGGAGGGTGACCCCAGGACACAGGTTCCATGGGTAGCTTGCTCATCTAGCGTCGGCGTAGTAGGTAGCAGTCTATTCTGAACTCGGGGACAGCTTGCTGCATGCACCTGGACCAGGCCTGCCACCCTTTTGTGGCTCAGAAATCTGCCTGACACTGCCCAGCCTGCAAACTTGTCCCCGCCCTTCAAGACTCTGCTCACACATAAGCCTTCCTTGACCTTCCCAGATAGTTAACTGCTTCCTCTTGTGTCCTCGCCTTGCTACACACGTTCACACTCATGCAAATATGCATGTAGGCTCTCATACACACACTCACACCAATACAATATATCACACGCACACACAAATATGCACATTTGCAAACACAGAAGCACACAGGCACAGTTGCACACACAAATGTGTACACACACATGTACACATGTGCACACTTACACACAAACACATGCCGCTCCCTCTTAGCACAGGACATCTTGCTGTCACTATTTGTTATCACGTATCACACATGCTCATGATGAAAAATCCAGAAACTCAGCAATATAGAAAATAAAAAGGCCCCCCCACCCCGGCTCCCAAGAAGAAAGCACTGAACAGTTTGCAGCATCCATAGACAGACAGATTATTTGCTTACTTGTTTAAAAAGATGAATCATATTCTGAACATTGTTTCAAACCTGGAGAAGCATTTAAGGATCTACAAGGAGCACCTTTCCACCCCTCGCCCATTTCCGAGAGGCGCAGACCCCGTCGCGTGGTTGGGCCATAATCCGTGGAGGGACTGTCCTCTCGATGGGCATTTAGGCCTTTTCCAGTTGTTTAATTGTTTGGCTCATACACAAACAGTGCTCAAACACACACCCCTCCAGGGGGGCTGGGTTTCTTACTACTTTTACACGGGTGTTTTCATGCATTTAGAGTCAATTAATGTCAGGAAGTGGGTAAGACGACATCCTTGGCGTCTCATGTGTGTTGGGGGGACTGCTGAAGGCTGAAAGCCAGGCTGACTGCGAAGCCACTTTGGGGCAGGAGACTGTTTTTGGAGTGGTCTGGGAGAAAGCCACATTATCAGTCCCGGGGAACCTAACAGAATACAAACCTCGGCCTCCTTATCACATTTGGAACTAATGTCGTTGAGGATAGAAAAAACCAGGCAGCTCTGCATTAGGAAGGCAACCCTGAGCCGCGAGGCCACTGGGGCCCCTGCCAGGCGGTCCATGAGCTGAGACTGACCTTGTAGTTCATCCGGCCTTTGGCCAGGCGTGGGATGAGCTTGGCCGTGTTGTAGATGTCGTTGACCAGGCTCTCGATGAGCGCGAGGAAGCCGAATTCTGCGCCCACCTCCAGGGACGGATAGAAGGTCAGCCCGTCCTCGTCCAGCTCCATGCGGATCTCAAACAGCGGCGCGACGCTGCCCTGGAACAGGCCACACAGGGGTCACTGCTGCTGCCTTCGAGTGGACAGTCCTCTCTGGAGGGTTGTTCACTCAGGCTCCAGCCACAGCAAATGGCCACATCCCCACTGCCCGGGACTGCTGCAGAGCAGGGTTCCGGGTGGGCCCTCGGTATGGAACCAAATGCACCCCAAGACAGACAAAAGCAGGGAGGAAGGGGCAGGCCAGAGCGGGGCGTGGGGGCGGGGGGCTGGGCAGAGATGGAGAGCCTAATGGCCTTGGATCCCAGCCAGGATCTGCTCTTTATTACCAGTTTGGCCTTGGGGACGTCACTTAACCCTTCAGCTTCCCCAGCCACGTAATATGAGGATAAACATTTTATGGACTGGGGAAAACGATCGTCCCCCTCTCTTTGGGTCACGGTGAGGATGAGATGAATCAATAACCTATAAAGCACACAGCACAGCAGCTGGCTCACGGGGAGGTGGCGAAGTGAGCATGCTTAAGGTGATGCAATCAAGGTCAAACCTCACACTCTTCCCGTCATGCCAGCAATTCTCAAAGTGTGGGCCGAGCCCTGCAGGTAGCTGGGAGACGCACTCAGCCACTAACCTACCCTAAAGCACAAGTCCTGCCGTGGCCCTGCAGGTGGCTAACCCACCAGCCTATCAAACAAGGGCTGCTCAGCACATCTGAGCGAGCTGCTAAGTGGTACAAAATGTCAACCGTCAAGAACTCAGATGACCAGGCTTTTCTGGAGACGCTGACTCCTATCATGTAGACCACATATAAATAAGCAGACTCCCTGGAATGTTCTGCGAAGGGCACTTTGTTAGCAGAGCATCATCATGGCTTCAACGGCAACATCCTTGTTTAAATGACTACTAGCTAACTTCATCACTGTCACTTTGGCTCTCTGCCATTGGTGGTGACAACTAGTTCATCAGCTGAATTTGGGGTCTAGGATTGTCTGATCACCAAGTGGCTTTTGAGTTCTATGTGCTAGGTTCAAACGCCCATCACTCAGCTCCCTATGGCTTCTACAAGGGATCTTGCTGCTGTCACCATGCTCCTTTCCTGCTGGTAGGTAAATGGGCTTAGGGGTCTTTGATCTGGCCCTAGTGGCAGTCTGCAAAACCACGCAGGAACCACTGTCATGGAATTCTGCAGACTGGGAACAGGTCATTCCCATGGAGGACACACTGGGATAAAATTAACCAGCAGCTCCTCTTCACTGACGTGGTTTCCATGTCCACCTGAGTGGGTGGCAGTGTATCTGCTTTCCCTCCCCTTATCTCAGACTCATCCGGGTATTCTACAGCCAATTGATATTATGGCAGATTTAGGGTGATCAACTGTCCTAGGTGCCTGGACTAAGGGATCCTAGGGTGCAGGTCCTGGGCAAACCAGGGTGAGTTCATCACCTTAGACAGATTTTAATAAGCCCATACTATGGATTCCAACATAGACTTTTATACCTGGCAGTTAAAACTTACATCTGTGGCCATGTTGTTCACTAGATAACTTAAGGAATTGCGAATAAACTGGTCAAATTCATCTAAAACCATGTTGTCAATATAGTTGACATAATCCTTCCAGGAAAGGCTTTGTGTATCAGCTTTAAACAGTTCCGCATTTTCCTGCAAACAGAACCACATGGTTGACATGTTTCAGTCATTCATTCTTTAATCAATTTATTAAATGACTCTCTGGGCTACTCTCGACCTGCTCACCACATTCCAGACACACAGATCTGCTTTTTCCTTCTGGAATGTTCCGGGCTCTTTCCTGTGTCAGAGCCTTGCAATGCTGCCCCCCTTCATTCTCACAGGTCTTGCTTCTTCTAATAATTTAGGTTTTGGTTCAACTGTCACCTCCTCCTGATGGCTCTCCTTGGCCATCCCATCCATCTCAGGTTAGGTTCCTGTCTCCTCCTCCACATGCATTCTTTCTAGCAATCCATTATTTGTTCCCATCATGGCAAAGATGGCAACTCTGAATGCTTTTACTTCCTTGTCTTAGTCTCCCAGCTGGTCAGAAAGCTCCACAAGAGGCACCATTGTATCTCTAGCTCTCAGCAATATGCCTGGGACAGAGCAGGTCTTGGTGATTGGATGGATGGATGCATGCATGCATAGATGCACGGATACGTGGATGGATGGATCGATGCATGCATGCATGGATGGGTGCATAGATGGGTGGATACATGGATGCATGGAAACATGGATGGGTGGATGCATGGATGGATGCTTGGACAGATGCATGGATGGATACCTGCATGCATGGGTGGAAGCATGGATGGATGGATGCATGGATGGGTAGATGCATGGATAGCTACATGGATGCATGGATGCATGGATGGGTGGGTGCGTGGATGCATGGATGGATGCCCGCATGCCTGCATGGATGCATGGATGAATCCATAAGACACTGAGTGCTGTAAGGGAACACAAAGATGAATATGACCCAGTCTGTACCCTCAGGCAGTTGTATTCTAAGAGGGGTAAGAAGACACAGGCGCAAATAGCTTCAGCTGAGGTAGAAAGTAAAGAAATGATTGTTGTGGGAGCAGAGGATTCCATGGTGAATGTATGTGATAATAGAGCCTCACGTGCAAAAGCAAAGCTGTCTCATCACAGTTGTTGAAAGAGGTGAGGGGTGTCCTGTTCGCCTGCTTGCTCCTGCCTCACTTGGCTTCTTGTTCCCGGCCACTCAGCCTCAGCCTCCTGGTCTACCCTCTCACCTGCCCTCTTGCTGTTCCACCCTCTGAACATTCCTAACCCTAAACTGCCAGCCAAGTTGATTTCTTCTGTGCTATGCTTCCAACACATCTGAGAGTATTAATATGTAATTGGTTAACTCTTCCAAGTAATATATTTGCAGTTTAACATTGTTTTTTTTTAATTGGTTGTAGGTTTAAAGGAAAATCATTAAAAATGTAAAAGTTCCCATATACCCCTCTCTCAGATACACACAGTTTTCCCCATTATCAACAATTTGCCTTAGTGTGGTAACTTTGCCACAATCAGTGAAACAATAGTATTATAATTATGCTATCAACTCTAGTCACTATTTACATTAGGCTTCACTCTTTGCATTGTACATTTCTATGAGTTGGGGTTTTTTTTGTGTGTGTGTGTGGTAACTTATATATAACCTAAAATTTCCCTTTTGATCCCTTTTCAAATATATAATTCAGTGGTGTTAATTACAACCACAGAGTTGTGTCTCCATCACCATCATCCATTGTCAATACTTTCCATCACCCCAAACAGAAACCCCATACTGATTAAACATTCATTCTCCATTCCCCACCCCCACCCAGTCTCTGGTAACCTGTGTTCTAGTTTCTGACTTTATGAATTTGCACATTCTGCTTATTTCATATAAATGAAATCATATAGTATTTGTTCTTTTGTGTCTGGCTTATTTCATTCAACGTAAGTGAGTTCATCCAAGTTGTAGCATGCATCAGAACTTCATTTATTTTTATGGCCAAATAATATTCCATTGTATGCATATACCACATTTGATTTATCTGTTCATTGACTGATGGACACATGGGCTGCTTTCATCTTTTGGCAATTTTGAATGATTCTGCTGTGAACATCGGTGTGCAAATATCTATTTGAGTCCCTGCTTTCAATTCTTTGGGTTATGTACCTAGAAGTGGGATTGCTGGGTCATATGGCAGTTCCATACTTAGCTTTCTGAGGAACCGCCAAAGTGTCTTCCACAGTGGCTGCACCATTATACACTGATACCAACAATGAATTAGTATTCCTATTTCTCCACATCTTCTCCAAGAATTTTTTAAAAACAATTTATTGAAGTATATCATTCATACATGAACATGCCTAAACTAAGTGTTTAGTAAACATTGTGAACTTACAAAACAAACATGTATAACATCACGCAGGGCTCCCACACATCAC
>JAQZBX010110638.1:0-10357 GCA_029593785.1 Cabassous unicinctus
ACTAACAATAAACAGAAATTGAAACAGTAAAATATACCCTATTCCAAGCAATAACAAAAATTATAAAATATCCAAGAATAAATATATAAAGAAAGACCCAAAACCTCTGAAGGCAACTACAAAATTTTGTAGAAGACATAAAACAAGACAAACCACTCAAAGGAGCAGTTAATATCACAAAAATGTCAATCTTTGCCAAGTGAAGTTGGGTCTTGCCATCTAAAGCCAGGAAAAAGTAGACTGAGATAAATAATCAAATGAATCCCTTTCTGAACTCTCACAATCCACTATACAAAATTCAAGAGCCAAATACACCTGGAATTCAATGCAAAATACCTTAGTTTCTATGTATATTCTTAATATTTGAACTTAACAAAGGAGTAGATTTGAAGAACAAGAGACAGTTGTAAATTGCAGGTAATTCCAACCAGAATCCCAATGAAGATGTTTTTGGAAATGGATTAAAAACAATTTAGGGAGCAGAGGTGGCTCAAGTGATTGAGCACCTCCCTCCCACATGGGGAGGTCCCGAGTTCGGTTCCAGGTGCCTCCTAAAAAAAAAAGATGAGCAGACAAAGAGAGCACACAATGAACAGACACAAAGAGCAGACAGTGAACACAAACAACGGGGCTGGGGGCGGGGGTGGTGGTGGTATAAGTAAATAACATAGACCTTAAAAAAAAAAAACAATTTAAAGTCATTGTCAAAGAATAATAAAGAATGTTGTGAAAAAGAATGAGAATTTGACTTACCATTATCAAAACTTATTTGAAAATCTATTGAACTGAAAGAAAAGACTATATTAACATAGGAAATAAGAAATAGATCATAGAGTCTAGAAGCAGATCTCAGTATTTCTGAGAACCTAATGAAGAGGTAGCATTGTCATTCAAGGGAAACGAGTGGTTTGTTTAACAAAATGGTGTTGGAATAATTGCTATCCACTTGGAAGAAAAAAGTCCTATCCCTACCTTACACTAAATAGAAAACAAACACCAAATGGAAATAAAGCTCTAAATGTGAAAAAGATACAAGAGACAGTATTAGAAGAAAACTTAGGAAATTATTTCCATATCCTTGGAATGGGAGACCTTAGAAAAGACAGAAACCATAAAGACAGAGGACATATTTGATCATTTAAAATGAAAATTTTTAAAGGGAGCAAAACAGCCTATAAACACAATTGCAAAAATCAGATATGTGTGTGTGTATATATGCATAAATATCCATTCCATGGCAAATATTTATTGAGTACCTACTTTGTGCAAGTTCTAGATACTAAAGATATAGCAGTTCACAAGACAAACCTGGTCTTGTGAAGCTTATGTTCTAATTGGTGGAGACAGGTGTATTACCATATGCAAAATGCTATAACAAAGAGTCCCCAAATATCAGGGGTTTAACATGGTGGACATTTGTTTCTTGCCCAAAGAACAGTCAAGACAGTGCTCAGAGGGTGGCCTTCCACCTGGGTAATTAGAGCCCAGGCTCCCGGCCATGTGTAGTTCAGCCCTGCTGAGCCATCAACATCCAGCCAGCAGAGGCAAGAGGGAGGGTAGAGGGCTGCCAGAAGGTTATTTGTATGGGCTAGCCCTGGAAGTGCATTCCACCAAACAGCACACAGATGCCTGTTAGGGGCAGGCAGGCTGGGAGACTGCTGAGAGCTGGATGAGCAGGGAGAAAGGGAGCAGGTCCAGGGGACAGTACTCAGCCTGGCCACAGCCTGTAATTCTGGTCATGCATTCCACTCTTCCCTCTCAGCAGAAAAGTCATCCCTCCCTTGCAACAACCCCAAATGCCCCCAGTCACTGCGTCCACGTCAGTCTAGGTTCTCTGTGTGATGTGTGTTCTTCTTCCTGGAGGGTCTCAATTTGGTTCCCTGAATTGTGAACTAGAAAGACAAGTTAACGCTCCCCACTCCCACCGTGTGAGTTTCCTTGGCTGATCAAGTAAATATGATGATATGGGTCTGGCTAAACAATGGGAATTTATTCGTTCTTGATTTGAATCTTGGAAAAAGTCCAAATCAAGGTGACACTGTCTCCCTGAAGACTGTGGCATTCTGGGGCTGGCTCCTGGTAATCCTTGGACCTCAGATTATCACAGGGCAAGTCACATGGTACTGTCTCCTGGTCTCTCCCTTCTCTTCCAGGTTCCACTGATGTGTACTTCTTGCTTCCTGTGGCTTTCTCCCTCTGAGTTTCATTCTGCTTATAAAGGACTCCATAATAGGATTAAGACCCATCCTGATTTAAGTGAGCTATACCTAACAAAAGCAGCCTCATCAAAAGGTCTTACCTATAATGGGTTGATACCCACAAAAATGGATTAAGTTTAAGAATATGTTTTTCTGGAGTACATATCGCTTCAGACTGCCACACCCATCATGACCCAATGTCTAGTGGCAAACAGACAGAAAGGCAAGAAACCCTCCCAGTGACAAAGGAACAATGGGAGAAACAATGACTCAAGTCACAGTGGGACTTTGCCAGGCAGGTTTCCTAAAGGCCCCTTCCTGGGGAGGGTCTTATGAGTCCACCATTCTGCTCTGGGAGGTGGGGGGAGTCTCTTGTCTAACATGGCCCAGGATCCTGGTTCTTTGCTGGGAGGGCTTTTCCTTCTCTCTTCTCGAAGTTCCTCAATTACGAAGAGTGCCATGCTTAGGGGCTGTCCAACTTTCACAGCCTGCTTTCTGCTGGTAAAATTTTGGAGATCCAGAGAATATTTCAAGGTTTAAACTTTTAGAGTCAGGTTTGTCATTACATTTCTCTCAATAATAAAGGAGGAAGTTGATCTATGTTTTTGGAGCCAGTAAAAACAACCAAAGTTCTTTCCTAGGCATAATTTTCAAGCCTTATTTCTTTGCTTCCTTGATTATCCCCCACACCAAACTAAATGAGGCTCCTTGGAAGTTATCTGAAGCAGCAGGCTTTGATGAAAAAGTATTAACTTTTATCAGATTTTTAAAAAATGTTTTTTAAATAATTTTTTGTTAGAGGAGGACAGGTTTACAGAAATACTATACATTTAATATATATAATACAGAGTTCCCATATACTACCCTATTATTAACACCTTGCATTTTGTGGTATATTTGTTATAACTCATGAAAGGCATTATATATTATAAATATATAATTTAGCGCTGTTAATTACATTCACAATGTTGTGCTACCATCACCACCATCCATTACCAAAACTTTAAAATCAACCAAAATATACATTCTGTACAATTTAAACCTTAACTCCCCATTCCCTACCTCCAGCCCAGCCCCGGGTAACCTATATTCTAGATTCTGACTTTATGAGTTTGCTTTTTCTAATTATTCCATATAAGTGAGATCATACAATATTTGTCCTTTATGTCTGGCTTTTTATACTCAACATGATGTCTTTAAGGTTCAAACATGGTGTCACATGTATCAGAATTGCCTTCCTCTCTAATGCTGAACAATATTCCACTGTATTTTGTTCATGCATCTGTGGATGGACACTTGGTTTGCTTCCTCTTTTGGCAATTGTGAGTAATGCTGCCATGAACATGGGTGTACAAATGTCTGTTCAAGTCCCTGCTTTCAATTCTTTGGGGTATATACCTAGCAGTGGGATTGCTGGGTCATATGATAATTCTATACTTAGCTTTCTGAAGAACTGACAGACTGTCTTTCACAGCAGCTGCACAATTTTACATTCCCACCAGCAATGAATGAGTGTTCCTATTTCTCCACATCCTCTGCAACACTTGTAATTTTGTCTTTTCTTAATAGCAGCTATTCTCAAGGTTATGACATGGCATCTCATTGTCGTTTTGATCAGCATTTCCTTAATACCTAATGATGCTGAGCACCTTTTCATGTGCTTTTAGTCATTTGTATATCCTCTTTGAAGAAATGTCTATTCAATTCTTTTGCCCATTTTTTAGTTGGGTTGTTTGTCTTATTGTTGTTGAGTTGTACGATTTATTTATATATTCTGGATACTGAATCTTTAGTGGATATATTTGTTCCAAATATTTTCTCCCATTGAGTAGACTGCCTTTATACTTTCATGATAAGCTCCTTTGATGCACAAACGTTTTTAATTTTGAAGAGGTCCCATTTATCCATTTTTTCTTTCATTGCTTGTATAAAGTCTACGAAACTACTGCCTATCACAAAATACTACTTCCCTATATTTTCTCTTAGGAATTTTATAGTCCTAGTTCTTATATTTACATCCTTGATCCATTTTGATTTAAATTTTCTATATGGTGTGATATAGGGGTCCTTCTGCATTCTTTTGTGTATGGATATCCAGTTATCCCAGCACCATCTGTTGAAGACACTATTCTTTCCCAATTGAGTGAACTTGGTAGCCTTGTCAAAAATCAGTTGGCCAAAGGAGATCCAAGATGGCAGAGTAGGGAGCAGCAAGGTACACTCATCCTCCAGAAATGGCAAGAAGACAGATAAGCTTGCTGGGCACAGAGGAAGCAACACATATGTAGGGAAGGCGCACAGGTGGCCTGCGAGGGAGCCCTTGCTAGGCAGTGGGGAAAGTCTGTGAGCGAAGCCCTGCTGGGCACCAGGAAAGTGGCAAGAGCATGGGTGAAGCAGTACAGGCAGCCCACAAAGGTGGCCTTGCCAGGAGCTGAGGAGGCAACAGTGGGGGCTTGTGAGGGAGTCCTTGCTGGGTGCAGGGGGAAGCAGCATGAGTAGCTTGTGAGAGAGGCCTCACCATGTGTAGGCGGGCACAGGGGTAAGCAAGACATCAGTGCTTGGACTCTGGAGGTCAGGGGACCATAGCACAACATCCAGGAAGAAGCAGGACAGGGAGACTGAGAGATACCACCACAGAGGAAATGGCTCTTTAGAACTGGCCTGTATCCGGTTCGAGGGTGCCTAGTTTGGTTTTGATTGGTTAAATATGGGCAACTCTAAAGATTAAGAATAAGCTGAACCAAGTGTCAAAGAAGAGGCTTAACGCAAAGCCCAACAAGAATAAAGCCCTAGGAAAGAGAGAGAAACTGATCATCAGAGTAAATTCATCAAGATAATCAGAGGTCTAGACATCAGGAAAAAAATTACAAGCCATATTAAGAAACAGGAAGTTATGGCCCAGTCAAAGAACAAATTAAAAAGTCAGAGGAGACACAGTGTTTGGAAAAACTAATCAAACACGTCCACATGAATCTCCTAAATTAATTCAATGAGATGAAGGAAATATAAAGGATATTAAAAAGACACTGGGAGCATACAGAAGAAACTGTAAATATACATAGAAAAGTAACAAAATTATGGCAATTAAAGGCACAATAGAAGGGATTAAAATACACTAGAATCACACAAAACAGATTTGAACAAGCAGAGCAAAGAATTAGCAAATTAGAAGATAGGATATCCAAAATTGGACCAATAGAACAGACAGAAGAAAAATATGGGGAAAAAATTGAGCAGGATTTCAGGGAATTGAATGACAGAGCAAAGCACACAAACATGCATTGTGGGCGTCCCTGACAAAGAGAAGGAAAAATGGGCAGAAGAAGTGTTTGAGGAAATAATGGTTGGAAATTTCCCAACTCTGATAAAGGACACAGATGTACATGTCCAGAAAACACAATGTACTCCAAACACAATAAATGCTAACGAAACTACTCCAAGACACATACTAATAAGATTGTCAAATGGCAAAGATAAAAGAAAGAATCCTGAAAGCAGTAAAAGAAAAGCAATCTATCACATACAAGGAAAGCTTGATAAGATTAAATGCTGACTTCTCATCAGAAACCATGAAGATGAGAAGGCAGTGGTATGACATATTTAAGGTAGAATGTTCCACAACAATGAAGATGTTGGTGAACAGGTGATGTATGGGAATTCTGCACATTAAGCAATATTGCTTTGTAAGCTAACAACTTCTCTATTTAAAAAATATATGACAAAAAAACTGAGGGAAAGTTAAAATATTCACAGATAAACAGAAACAGAGAACTCATCAACAAGAGTCTTGCCCTACAAGAAATACAAAAGGGACCCCTGCAGGCTGAAAAGAAAAGACAGGAGTAAGAGGTTTAGAGAAGAGTGTAGAAATGAAGATTATTAAGGGTAACTAAAAGGGTAAAAAGAAAGACAAAAATAAGATATGGCATAAAAAGACAAAAGATAGAATGGTTGGAGTATGTACTGACTTTATAGTAATAATATTAAATGCTAATGGACTGAAGCAAATGTGGCTCAAGTGATTGGGCTCCTGACTATGGGAGGTCCCAAGTTTGATTCCCGGGGCCTCCTGGTGACGGCAAGCAGGCCTGAATGGAGAGCAGGCCCATGTGGAGAGCTGGCGCAACAAGATGACACAACAAAAAAGACACAGAGGAAAAAAGACAATGACAGACACAACAAACCAGGGAGCTGAGGTGGCTTCTCTCTCCCACGTCCGAAGGTCCCAGGATCAATTTCTGGTGTCTCCTAAAGAGAAGACGAGAAGAGAAGACAAGCAGACACAGAAGAACATGCAGCGAATGGACACAGAGAGCAGACAGCGAGTGCAAACAGCAAGCGGGGGTGGATTAAAACAAATATTAATGGACTAAACTCCCCAATTAAGAGACATAGACTGGCATAATGGATTTAAAAAATATGATCTCTCTATATGCTGTCTACAAGAGAGTCACCTTAAGATCCAAGGACACAAATAGGTTCAAAGTGAAAGGATGGAAAACAAAATCCAGATGCCTTTCCTAATAAAAACACTTCAAAAGATAGGAATAGAAGGAAACATCCTCAATATTTTAAAGGGCATACAGGAAAAACCCACAGCTAACATCATACTCAATGGTGAAAGACTGAAAACTTTCCCTCTAAGATCTGAAACAAAACAAGGATGCCCACTGTCACCACTCTTCTTCAACATTGTGTTATAAGTTCTTGCTAGAGCACTTAGGCAAGAAAATGAAATAAAAGGTATACAAAGTAGAAAGAAAGAAGTAAAATTTTCACTATTTGTGGATGACATGATCTTATGTATACAGAAAGTCCCCAAAAATCTACAAGAAAGCTACTAAAGCTAAAAAATGAGTTCAGCAAAATGGCAGGATATATGATCAACACACAAAAACCAGCAGTGTTTCTATGGACTAGTATTGAGTAATCTGAGGAGGAAATCGAGAAAAATATTCCACTTACAATAGCAACTAAAAGAATCAAATATCTAAGAATTTAACTAAGTACGTAAAGTACCTGTACACAGTAAATTAAAAATATTGCTAAAAGAAATCAAAGCAGACCTAAATAAATAGGACATTCTGTACTCATGGATTGGAAGATTAAGTATTGTTAAGATGTCAATGCTACCCAAATTTATTTATATATTCAATGCCCCCCCCAAATTTAATCAGCCTTTTTTACTGAAATAAGAAAGCCAATTATCAAATTTATTTGGAAGGGTAAGGGTCCCTGAATAGTCAAAGATATTGAAAAGGAAGAACAATGTTGGAGGACTCACCATACCTGACTTTAAAGCATACCGCAAAGCTACAGTGAAAAAAACAGCTTGGTATTGGCACAAACATAGACATATTGACCAATGGAATCAAATTAGAAGTTCAGAAATAGACCTGCACATCCACAGCCAACTGCTATTTGACTAGCCTGCCAAGTCCACTCAAATCGGACAGAATAGTCTCTTCAACAAATGGTACTGGGAGAAATGGATATCCATATCTAAAAGAATGAAATAGGACCCCTTACTCATCATGCCCTATGTAAAAATTAACTCAAGACGGATCAAGGACCCTGGCAGCAAGGGATTATTACCAAGTGTTAATCAGTGATGCATTTGGAGAAAGACCTTGATCTAAATGGGAAATACGAAATAAAATATGGTTTTCATAGCCAAGAGATTTGAAAGTGCATTGGGAGGTTGTTCCAGAAATTACACGTATGCAGGTCTCAGCTAGACTTCACCAACTCCCAAGGTAAATAAAATCTCAAACAAAAGTGCTCCTGAAGGTTCTAGGGACATCTGGCACCCTAGGCAAGCAACACGACCACATGAAATCAACATCCTCTCGGCAGGTTCTCTCTGGAAATATATGAAAAGCTATTCTCCCAATATAACAGAGTTATACTCATTTATAACCCCCCGGAAAATGACTCTTCTACTTCTTTTATTAGAACCTATAATTTTCAATTTACCTGTTAAATATATTTCTCAGAAACTTAAAGCCTTGGATTATTCCTTTGCCGGTGGAGCCATGAAACCTAGCAGATATGCAACCAACTCCTATTCTCCAGTTCTTCAAGCCTGTCCTGGACAACTAACAAAATGTTGAGGATGGACCAGTCCCATCCCAAAAGGAAGCAAAACAATTCCATTCCTCTGCCCCATAATATCTACGTCCCTGCTCAGCCTGAAGCAGAGTGGACATCAACCCAAATACTTCAAGACTGAGAAGTGAACAAAAATAAGGAGGGAGTCTAACTGCTAAGTCAGAGTTATTGTTTTGTAGTTATTATCTTGTATCACCTGAGTAAATTATAACAATAATGTAAAAATTAAATTTTAAATTAAAAAATCACTAAATTGAAAATTACAAAACATATGCCCACCCTAATTAATAGTAACCAATAGAATCAAGAGACACTTGCAATGGCAGCTGTTAATGATAATATTATCACTGTTCTATTAGTTTTGGTAAAAACTTTGAAAACTTAAGAAAAAATCAATTTTTCTATTTATCAATCCTTGTACCAGTACCATGCTATTATGACCACAGTAACTTTATAATAAGTTTTCAAGTTAGGAAGTGTGAGTCCTCAAACTCTGCTCTTTTTAAAGATGTTTTTGGCTATTCGGGGCCACTTACCTTTCCAAATAAGATTGGCATTTCCATTTCTGCAAAGTAGGCTGTTGGAATTTTGATTGAATTTTATTGATTTTGCACGTAATTTTGAGTAAAAATGACAACTTAACAATATTTATTCTTCCAATTCATGAGTATGGGATGTCATTTAATTGATTTAGATCTTTCTCAATTTCTTTTAGTAAAGTTTTGTAGTTTTAGACAAGTAAGTCCTTTACATTCTTGGTTAAGTTTATTCTGAGTTATTTTACTCTTTCAGTTTCTATTGTAAATGGAATTTTTTTCTTGATTTCTTCCCCAGATTGCTCATTAGCAATGTATAGAAACATGACTAGTTTCTGCATGATCTTGTAGCCCACCACTTTGCTGAATTTGTTTATTAGCTTTGGTAGCATTGTTGTAGATTTTTCAGGACTTCCTATATATAGAATCATCATCTACAAATGGTGAAAGTTTTATTTCTTTCCAATTTGGATGCCTTTTCTTTTTCTTGCCTAGTTGCTCTGGCTAGAACTTCCGGTACAATGTTGAAAAACAGTGGTGAATGGGCATAGTTTGCCCACAGAGTGACGATGCAGAGTACTAGAAATGGGTTGGTTTTTGTAATGCAGATTTTATTTAGGATATAAACTTAGTTCCGAGGCAGTGAAATGTCCAAATCAAAGCACCATCAGAGATGCTTTCTCACCAAAGTCAGTTACTGGTGATCCTGCGGTCCTGCCATGTAGCAAAGATGGCAGTGAATCTCTGCAGAGGTCCCTGCTCTCACCTCTAGAATCTACAGTCTCCTGAAGCTCAGCTGTGGGCAACCAGGCATAGAGCTTGTCTCTTTCCAGGCATCCTCTTCAGTCTCAGCTGCTCCAATTTTTCCTGAGATCAGCTGTGGGCTATCAGGCATATGGCTCATCTCTTCCCTTTAGCTGCTCTGTGGGCACAGTCTCTTGGGGCCTTCGTGTTTAAGTTTTGACTGCTAGCACTCCTCAAGTTTTCTCTCACATGGCAGGGTCAAAAATGGCAGCTTTCTTTCCCTGTGTCTCCATTTATAAAAAGCTCCAGTAAGAGGGAGGAGACCCAACCTGAGTCATGCCTCACTGACGTAGTCCAATCCAAAGGGCTCCACCCACCACAGGGATTACTTCAAGAATATTTTCTTTTGAGGATTCATAAAATAACTTCAAAATGTCACAAAGATCTTAGAAGGGAATTGCAGTCTTTCACCACTGAGTATGATATTAGCTGTGGGTTTTTCCTATATGCCCTTTAACATACTGAGGAAGTTTCCGTCTATTCATATCATTTCAAGTGTTTTTATCAAGAAAGGATACTGGATTTTGTCAAATGCCTTCTCTGTGTCAAGTGAGATGATTATGGGGATTCCTCCTTTGTTTTGTTAATGTGGTATATTACATTAATTGATGTTGTTTTGGACCAACCTTGTATAACTGGGATAAATCCAACTTGATCATGGTGTATAATTCTTTTAATGTGGTGTTGGATTTGATTTGCTAGTATTTT
>JAQZBX010110639.1:0-10356 GCA_029593785.1 Cabassous unicinctus
CTGTATCTATGAACTTTCTTTTCTAGATATTTCATATAAGTGTAATCATACAATATTTGGCCTTTGGAATTGGCTTATTTCAATTAGCATGATATTTTCAATGTTCATCCATGTCACATCATGCATCATAACTACATTAAGTTTTATAGCTAAATATGATTTCATTGGTGAATATACCAAATTTTATAATTTATTTATGTCTTCAGGGTCGTCTCAGGCATGGTCTTGTATATACCACTTTATATGTGCAACTTTATGACTTTCTGGGTCACTTGTTAAATGGGCTGGAGTAGCACACCAAAGTGAGGAATATATTTCCTTGAAAATCCATAGATGTCAACTAAGCATTGTGCCTCATTTTTGGCTATAGGAAAGACTGGATACAAGAGATATCTTGATGTCCCACAGCACTGGATGCCTAGAAATTTCATGGAGGTGAAAGGTAACTGAATTTTTGTTGGATTTATTTCCCATCTTCTGACATGCAAATATTATCAATAAGACGATAGTAGTTGCTACAATTTGATCTCTAGGTCCAGTCAGCATAATTTCATCAATGTTATGGACCAGTGTGATGTCTTACAGAAAAGTGACCATTGTTCCTATGTACTAGATTAAAAGATAGGGATGGAGAGTTAATGTAAACCTGTGCTAGTACAGTGAAAGTTTATTGCTGTACTTGCCAGCTGAAGGGACACTGTTTCCTGTCACTTTTACTAACAGGTGTCAGGGGAAAAATTACCAAATCAAAAGCTATATACCAGGTACCAGTGGATGTGTTGTTTGCTCAAGCAGTGATACCACATCTGGAAGAGCAGCTGCAATTGGAGTCTCTTCCTTGTTAAATATATGATAATTCATGGTCATCATTCAAGAGTCATTGGGACAAATATGACAGTTGAATGGTGACATGGTGGGGATAACTGTTGCTATATCTTTCAAGTCCTTGGTGTTGACACTAATCTCTGCAATCCCTTCAGAAATGTGGTGTTACTTTTGACTTACTATGTACTAAGTAAGGCAGTTCCATTTAGTCTTCCTACCATAATAGTCCTCATTCAATAGGTCAGGGAACCAAAGTGGGGTTTTGCTACTTGCTGAGTGTGTCTATTACAATTATGCATCCTGGAACTGGGGATGTAACAACAGAATTGGTTTTGGGGCCCACTGTGCCCATTGTGGGATGCACCTGAGCTAAAACTTCATCACCTGAACTCCATAAGTTCCGTCTCTGAGTGGTGGATTAGAATAATGATTAGGGTCTCCTGGAATTAGTGTCAGTTCACAGCCATTGTCCAGGAATTGCAGAAGTGTCTAATCATTTCTTTCTCCCCAAAGCTCAACCACCTTGGTAAAAGGCCATAGCTTCCTTTGGGGAAAGCCAAGGGGACTATTAATCCCATAAATTTTTAGCAATGTGCAGTACCTTTCCCCAAGGGGACATGGCTTATCATTCATTCGATGAATTCCGAGTCTTTTAAACCTTCTTAAGTCTGGAAACTGTTTGAAGGGCCATGAATCTCTTTTTTTATTCAAGTTAGATGTTTGTTCATTTGGCCTAGTAATCTTCTACTTATATAGCTCACATAAGAATTGAGTAGACTGCCTATTTATTTCACTTCTAAGTCCCTCATGGTCAACTAGCCAATGCTATGTCTCTGTGAGTCAGACTGTTTTGATTACAGCTTTGACTCTGTTGTCCATTACAGTCACCATGCCCCTTGTGTTGGGCAAATAAGTGCCACAATTAGACTCCTGCCAACCTGGGATCTGATCATCCTCATTGTGTTTAAGGCTCCAAATACAGTGCCAGCAGTTCCCACAGTTATATCTGGCCTACAGAGAAGAGTGACCACAGAGATCTTCAAAGTGCATGGTGCTATGACAAATTTATTCCTCACTATTATGAAAGTTGTGTCCTTTGGGCACTTCTGGTGGTTAAACATGTCTCACATGATAAATCCACTCTAACATTCCTATCTCCCTAAGATTTTTACCTCTTCATTTACATTAAATCAGAGCAGTTCTGGCATTTCCACTTCATTTAGGACACATTTTATCCTCCAAGAGTCAACTAAATAAAATCTTATAGCCCTTTTAAAAAATATTTTTTATTAGAGAAATTGTGAACTTACAAAACAATCATGTACATGTGCAGAATTCCTATACAACCCTCCTCCACCAACACACTACACTGTTGTGGAATATTAGTTACAGATTATGAGATAATATCATCAGATTTTTACCATTAACTAGGGTCTATAGAATACGTTTGGTATATATTTTTCATATCCCCTTTTATTAACATAGTACATCTTTGGCATTAATGCAAAAATATTACAATACTGCTGTTAACTATAGTCCATTGGTTACATTACTTGTATTTTTCCTATGCTTCTCAATATCCTTACCACATTGCAATAGTGATAACATTTGTTCATGTTCATAGAAGGACAATCTTGTATTTGTACCTTTAACCACAATTCTCATCCACATCTTGATTCACTATGTTTTTCAGTCCATAGATTATTCTCTAGCTTTCTTTCAATTGATAATTTACATCCCTAGACTACCCTTTTCAGCCACAATCCCATTTATAAACCAATTGTTTTACTTCCACTCATTATAATGTGTTACCATCAGCTCTATCTTTTTCCACATTTTTAGAATCAACTTTGTTAAAACTTCCATATATATTAAGCATCAGTATCTCTTCTCAGTTCTCCTATACTCCAGGTTTTTTTATTTAGTTCATGTTAGTAAGACCATGAAATATTTGTACTTTTGTGACTGGCTTATTTCACTCAGCAAAATGCCTTCAAAAATCATCCATATTATCACCTGTGTCCCAAATTCATTTCTTGCAGCAGCATAGTATTTCATCATATGTATATACCAGATTTTGTTTATGCATTTATAGGCTGATGGACACTTGGGTTGTTTCCATCCTTTGACAATTGGGAATAACACCGCTGTGAATATTGGTGTGCAAATGTCTGTCTGTGTCAGAGTTTTCAATTCTTCTCGATATTTTCCTAGTAAAGGAATTTCCAGATCATATGGCAGTTCTATATTTAGCTTCCTGAAGAACTGTCAAACTCTCTTCCACAAAGGCTGCACCATTTTACATTCCCACCAACAATGATGTAGTGTTATTTCTCCACATCCTCTCCAGCACTTATTGTTTTCTGTTTTTTTTTTTATTAATGGCCATTCTATGTGGTATGAGATATCTTATTGTCATTTTGATTTCCATTTCCCTAATAGCTAGTGATATTGAACATTTTTAATGTTCTTTTTTTGCCATTTGTATTTCCTCCTTGGAGAAATGCCTAAAGTCTTTTGCTTATTTTTAAATTTGATTGCTTGCTTTTATATTGTTGTGTTGTATGATCTCTTTATATAGAATGGAAGTCAATCTTATTGGATAAGTGGTTTCCAAATATTTTCTCCCATTCAGTGGATGATCTTTTCACATTCTTTATGAAATCCTTTGAATCACAAAAGGCTTTGAGGAGGTCCCATTTATCCATGTTTTCTTTCTTTACTTATACTGTCAGTTTTAGGTTTAAGCATCCACCACCTACCACCAACTCTTGAAGATATTTCCCTATATTTTCTTCTAGGAGTTTTATGGTAGTAGCTTTTAGATATAGGCTTTTGATCCATTTTGAGTTAATTTTTGTATAAGGTGTGAAATAGGGGTCCTCTGTTTCTTTTGGATATGGATATCCAGTTTTTGCAGCACCACTTGTTGAATAGACTGTTTTGCTCCACCTGGGTGGGTTTGAAAGCCTTGTCAGAAATCAGTTGAACATAGAGGTGATGCTCTGTTTCTGAACCATCAATTCTGTCCCACTGGTCTATCTGTCTACCTTTATGCCAGTACAATGTTGTTTTTGGCACTGTATCTATGTAATATGATTTAAAATTGGGAAGTGAGAGTCCTTCAACTTCACTCTTCCATTTTAAGATGTTTCTGACTATTCAGTCCCCTTACCCTTCCAAATAAGTTTGAAAAATGTGTTTTACATTTCTTTTTTGAAAAATGCTTGTGGAATATTTATTGGGATTGCACTGAACCTGCATATCAATTTGGGTAGAATTGTCATCTTAAAGGTATTTAGTCTTCCAAGTCATGAGCACAGAATATTCTCCAATTTATTTAAGTCTTTTAAAATTTCTTTTAGCAATGCACTGTAGTTTTCTGAATACAGGTGCTTTACATTCTTGGTGAGGTTTTTTTCTTAATATTTGATTCTTTTAGTCTCTAATGTAAATAGAATTTTTTCCTGACTTCTTCCTCAGATTTTGCATTACTAGTGTATATACACACTACTAATTTTTGTGTATTAATCTTGTATCCTGCCACTCTGCAGTAATCTTTTCTACACTTTAGTGTGGCTTTGTTGTGGATTTTAAGGATTTCCTATGTATAGGATCATATCATCTGTGAATAGTGAACATTTTATCTCTTCCTTTCCAGTTTGGATGACTTTTATTCTTTTTTCTTGCTTGATTGCTCTATCTAGAACCTCGAGCTCTATATTAAACAATAGTGGTCACAGTGGACACTCTTGTCTTCTTCCTGATCTCAATGTAAAAGCTTTCACTACTTCATCATTGGGTACTATGTTATCTTTGGGTTTTCATATATAGCCTTTATCATGTGAAAACATTTCCATTTGATTCTTATTTTTATAGTATTTTTATGAAGAAAGGATGCTGTATTTTGTCAAATGCCTTTTCTGAATCAATTGATAGCCTCATGTGATTTTTCTTCTTTGAGTTATTAATATGGTACATTATAATGATTGATTTTTTGTGTTGAACCACCCTTGTATGCCTGGTGTAAAGCCCACTTAATTATGATGAATGTTTCTTCTAATGTCTTGTTGAATTCAATTAGAAAATATTTTGTTGATGATTTTTGCATCTGTATTCAATAGGGAAATGAGTCTGTAACTTTCTTTTTCTTAATATCTTTATCTGGCTTTGGTATTAGGGGAATATTGGCTTCATAGAATCAGTTTAGTAACATTCATTCTTGCTTAATTTTTTGGAAGACTTTGAGTGAGATTGGTTTACATCTTTAAATGTTTGGTAGAACTCACCTGTGAAGCCATCTGGTCCTAGGTTTTTCATTTCGGGGAGTTGTTTGATGATTGTTTCAGTCTTTTTACTTCTGATTGGTTTTTTTGTTTATTTATTTTTACCAGGTAGAGAGCAAATGCAGTCCCTGACTACCACAAATTATGCACTTGAATTTCTCACATTTGGGGAAATTGCAGGGATCAACACATCCAAAGTGCAATGGATAATCCTCACTCTGGGAAAACAACTTTTGTGATCATGGTATCTCTCCTGCCAAGTAAGTTTGTGAATGGATTTTTGAGGTTGTCTATTTCTATCAGCAGGTTTTATTAACCTTTTATGTCCAACAGACCCCTTTGTCAGTCAGGTGAAAACCACAGACCCCTTACTAAGTCCACACTATAGTGTGTATTATTTCATAAATATTTCACACCCACACCAACACATACTCACAAGAACATTGTTTTTCTTTTTTAATTTAAATTCAAGCTCAAGACCCCTTGTTAAGAACCCCTGTTCTAGTGTCAGTGAAGGTTGTTTGTATGTTCCTAGGAATTTTTCCATTTCATCTACATTGCTTAGTTTGTTGGTATACAGTAGTTCATAGTATCCTATGATCTCTTTCATTTCTGTGGGGTCAGTAATAATGTCCCTGTTTTCATTTTCTATTTTATTTACTTACATCTCCTGTTTTCTTTGTCCATCTTGCTAGGGCTTAGTTGATTTTGTTAATCTTGAAGAAGCAATTTTTGGTTTTGTTAATTTTCTTTATTTTTTTTATTTATTTCTGCTCTGATCTTTGTTATTTATTTCCTTCTGCTTGCTTTGGGAACTGTTGTTGTTTTTATGGTTCATCCAGCTGTGTAGTTAAGTCATTGATTTTAGGTCTTTCTTCTTTTTTAATAGTAAGCACTGAAGATTGTAAATTTCCCTCTCAGCACTGGCTTCGGTGCATTTCATAGGTTCTGACATGTTGTGTTCTCACTTTCATTCATCTCAAAATATTTATTGTTTTCTCTCACAATCCTTTCTTGGACAAACTGATCATTTGTGTGTTGTTTAATCTCCATGTATGTGTGAATTTTCCCTTTTTCTATCTGTTGTTGATTTCCAACTTTATTCCATTATGATCAGAGATAGTGCTTTGTATTATTTTGATCTTGCTGAACTTATTGAAGTCTGCCTTGTGACTGAACATATGGTCTATCCTGGAGAAAGATCCATGAGCACTTAAGAAGAATGCATATCCTGCCTTTTGGAGGTGCAGTGTTCTGTATATGTCTATTAGCATTAGTCCATGTATATTATTATTCAAGCTCTCTGTTTATTGTTCCTCTGCCCAGATGTTCTATCCATTGCTAAGAATGGTGTATTGAAGTGTTCCAACTCTTATTGTAGGGACATTTCTTTCTCAATTCAGTTAGATAATGTTTGCCTCATGTAATTTGGGGCATCCTGGTTAGGTGCATATACATATCTTATTTTATCTTCCTGGTGAATTGCTTCTTTTATTGATGTGTAACGTCCTTCTTTGTCTCTAATAACAGTTTTATTTTTAAAAATTATTTCATGTGATGTAAGTATAAAACTCTAGGTCTTTTTGTTACTTCATATGTGGAATATCTTTCCAACCTTTCACTTTCAATATATTGGTATCATTGGGTCTAAGGTGGGTCTCTTATACATAGCATATAGATGGCTCATTTATTTTCTCCATTCCACAAGTATGTGTCTTTTGATTGGGAAGTTTAATACATTAACTTTCAATGCTATTACTGTAAGACAGTTCTTAATTTATCCATTTTGACCTTTGGGTTTTATCTGTCATATCTTATTTTCACACGCTTCTTAGAACTTTAGCTACATTTACTGATATAATCTTCATTTCTAGACTATCTTCCAAGCCCCTCTCTCCTGTATTTTCTTTTCTGGCTGTAGTACTCCCTTTCATTTTTCTGGTAAAACTGGTCTCTTGGTTACAAACTCTCTCAGTTTCTGTTTATTTGTGAATATTTTAAACTTGCCCTCATTTTTGAATGTCAATCTTGTTGGATATAAGATTCTTGGCTGAAGTTTTTCTCTTGCAGTGTTTTAAATATATCATACCAGTGCCTTCTTACCTCCATGGTTTCTGATGAGAAATCTGCACTTAATCTTATTGGGAATCCCTTGTGTACAATGCATTGCTTTTCTCTTGCTCTTCTTGGAATTCTCTCTTTGTCTTTTGCATTTGACATTCTAATTATCTCTCTCAGATTAGCTATATTCAGATTTATTCACATGGGAGCACATTGTTCTTCCTGGACACATATATCTATGTCTTTCAAAAAGGTTAGGAAATTTTCTACCATTATTTCTTCAAACATTACTTCTGCTGCTTTTTCCTTCTCTTCCCCTTCTGGGACATCCATAACATGTATGTTTGAATGTTCCTTGCCATCATTTATTTCCCTGAGACCTTGTTCAATCTTTTCATTGTTTCTTTTTCTGTTCTTTTGTATGTTTGTTTTTGGAGGCCATGTCTTCAAGCTCACTGATCCTTTCCTTTGCCTCCTCAAATCTGTAGTTATGTGCCTTCACTTTATATATTTTTGGGGTATCAGAGCCAGGGATTGAACCTGGGACATCATATTGGGAATCCAGCACTCTACCACTGAACTGCATTGGCACCCCTGAGTTGGTCTCTTTGTTTGCTTGTTTCTTTTGTTTTTAGGAGCACAAAGACCTCCAATATGGAAAGCATGTGATCAAGTATTTGAGCCACATCCACTCCCCTCCATTGTATTTTTACTTTTATTTATTGTACCTTCCATTCCTCTAAGTTCTCTTATTTTTTATGCATGCTTTCAATTTCTTCTGTGTGCTCACCCAGGGTCTTCTTAACATCCTAATCTCTTTTGGCATCTCATTGAATTTATTAAGGAAATTTGTTTGAACATCTATGATTAGTTGTTTCAAGTCATTTCTGTCATCTTTAGGCTTATCTTTTTCCTTTTACTGGACCATATCTTCCTGTTTCTTGGTACAGATTGTAATTTTCTGTTAGTGTCTTGGCTTCTCACTTACTAAATGTATTTATTCTGGGTGCAGTTTCTTCCTTTAGTTTAGGGCTTTCTTGCCTTTTCTTCCTTGTTGTTTGTGTAGTAGGATCCATAAGCTGTGGAGGCTGAAGTTGCCCTCATTGCCCTAGGAACTGATGAAGCTTCTCCCACCCTTCTTCTGTGCCAGATGTAAGGACAGAAACACAGCCATGTTCAGTAATCCAAGCTATGCAGTCCAAGACCATCTGTAGTTGCCCAGAGAGACTGATGAAGCTTCATTCCCCTTCCTCCCCTGCCTATAGTGCGGATGGAGCTGCTTGTGTGGGCAAGAAACTAAGCATACAGGAAAAACTGATGCAGTTGCCCAGATTGATGTAGCACTGGTGCCTCTTCCCTGCTTCTAGAGGTTGTGATGAGACCCTGTATTGCCCAACAATCTAAGACAAGTGGGCTGAAACATTGCAGTTGTCCTGAGAGGCTAAAATACCATTGGCCCTTCTGCCCTTTAAGGGGTGAGGATGGAACCACATGTGTCTTACAAACCAACCCATATGGACTGAAAGCACCTGCAGCTGTCTAGAGAGGCTGAGAAAACCCAGATGCACTTTTATGCTATTGGAGGATGAGTGTGGAGCCTCAGGAACACAAGAGTCCCATCTGTGCAGGCTGAAAGTATCTTGAGTTAACCAAAGAGGCTGGGGAAACTTTGCCCCCTTCTTGTCCTATTAGCAGGTTGAGGTGGAGCCAAAAAATTCAACAGTTCAGCCTATGCAGGCCTAAAGCATCTGCAATTGGCCAGGGAACCTGAGGAAACACAGTTACCCTACTATCTTATTGGGGGACTGTGATGCAATCATAGGTGTCTGACTATTCAGTCTGTGCTGACCCTTAAAGTCCTTTCTAAGCACTCGTAGTAGAACACTGAATCAAGAAACTCTGCTCAGTGGGCCTATATCAATAAATTCAGCCTTATCCAACTCTATGTTCATTCCACCCTTATCCCCTCTTAATATACATTTCCACACATATTTCCTGATTTCTGTCTGTATAAATTGGAAAAATCATGCAGTTCTTCTGGAGCAGAGCACACCTCCTCTTGGGTTGTATTTTGTACCACACCTTTCACATCTTATAAGACTTCAGACTAACTATATGTCTGCAAGAACAGGGGGTAGTAAGAGTGCATCATTAGAGGAATTAGTGGTTTCTTGTAAATCAATTATTTCAGGGGATTCCTTTAGAGTTCCATCTGGTGAAACAGGTTAATCTCTGACTGAGGCATGAGGGCCATATCCTCAGGGAAGTCAAATTACAGGTCTCTCAAGCAACGCATGTGTGATGGCTTGGAGTTAAGGCTCCAGAAAAACATTTCTTAATCCATTCCTGTGGATGTGGGCCCATTATTCATAGGACCTTTTGATGAAGTTACTTCATTATTTTGTGGCCCAAGTGAATCAGGTGGAATTTTAATCCAGATTACTGAAATCATTCATAAGGAAAGTAAAAGTCAGACAGAGAGAAAGGCAACAGGGAGCAGCAAGATCTGGAAGAAAAGGGAACTAAAAACAGACCTGTGTATTGCCATGTGACTTAAAAACCAAGAAATCACAAAGGTTGCTCTCCAGTAAGTTGATACTGATGCTGGCAGGAAGCAAGATTTCTAGTCACTGAAATTCTGAGCCAATAAATTCCTTTTGTTATGCCAAACCATTGTATGGTATTTGTTTTAGAAATTAGGGAACTAAGACTGTAACCACTTTATTGGGCATAAAAGAGCATCATATTTTGGTTTTGATTTGCTTTTACCTAATGGTTAAGGAATTTAAGATCCTTTTCATGTGCAACTTAGCACAATAAAACAATAAAAAGAAACCAAACACTTAACTGTCATAATTCACATATAGGACTTTCTCCACAGAAAATATTAATGACCATTGAAAATAACATGAAAACTTAGAAGAAATATAAAATACAAAAATCCATTACATTTCTTTAGATTACCTTCAAACAGACTTTTTCAAAGCAGGTAGCTTAAAGTAGAGGGTCCTGATAAGGAAAGAGCAGGATACTGGTGGGCTAGACAATGGAGGAAATAACATTATTATAAATTGGGCAGAATATATCCAATAGTTTTTTTTTTTTTCAGATAGTCTGTGTTGAGTGTATTTGCATGAACAAGCTGGATGGTAATAATTCTTTGCTAGATAAGTTGTCTGAAACT
>JAQZBX010110640.1:0-10357 GCA_029593785.1 Cabassous unicinctus
AGTTTATATATTCTGGCCAAGGTCCAAGTGCTACAAAATGGCAGAGCCAAGATTCAAATGCAGATCTGTGTGACACAAAAACATCACACTTCTGCACACTTTCGGAGGGACACTTGTTACTAGATTATGCAACAGCTGTTTCTACCACCTGGGAGGTACAGAGGTCACTGTGCAAGCAGCTGTGCATTTCTCTGAGATCCCAACAACTGGGAAATGTTCAGTCTGGAGCTGTGCCTCAGCAATTCTCTATAACCTGGGCACTCTCATGGCTTCCCCACCTCTTGGTCTATGCAGGGAACTCTGTCTAACACAGCCTGCAAAGATAGATGTAGAGAGCAGAGGAGCTTAAAAAATAATGAGTCTTGGCAAACTCCTGGCTTATTAGCCCACACACCAGTTCACAGATGACTGGAATCCTCAAATCAGATTACCTGACAGGCAATTTCATTATCTTGCTCTGGTACACCTTCAGAACCTTGAGATAACCGGATATATATCACCCATTAATCTGTTTGGTCAGTCAAAGTACAGTTTTTATAATCCTGTTTGAGCAGCTACCATGTTCGGCATTTTCTTAGTGCTTCTGTGGTCATTGTTACATATAATTTTGTGTATGTTAGACGTGGAATGGAGGAATTGAGATTTTCCTATATTTTTGGACATATTTAATTTCACCATTATTTTGTTCTACAGCAACTGAATCTTAAAGCCAGAGATTTAAAGAGATTTTTTATCCTATTACTTCTTATCTAGTCATCTTAAAATGAGTGTTAAACTATGCCATGTAAAGTAAACACTGACAATAACAAGGGTTTAATTAACCTGAGACAGAAATAAGGAATGCAAAGAATTGGTTAATAGCTCAAAGTTAGATGTAAGCTAGATACATTCTTCTCTAACAGGTACATACACGGCGTATTTGATTTTATGAAAACTGCTCATTAAATCTTAAGCTAAAAACAAGGGCAAAGAACTTCTCTATAAGATGACCAACTTAGTGCAAGCTCCATTTCAGGAAGAGAGTAAAAATAGCAGTATTTCTTAACTGCCATCCAGGAGGCTGAGAAAGGAAAGAAAGCTTCCCCTGGGGTCTGGGATGCAATGTGCTGACCCCTCTTCAGGGGCACATGTCCTGCCTCACAGGCATTCCAGTCAAATTGGATCCATCCATGCTGTTGGGACACACCCATGTTTTCCTTCTCTACACCTTTGTCTCCCTCCAGAACATTCCTCTCCTGAACCGCTAGACGACTAACTGCTTATTTGGTCAGTGAATCAACCCATGAAAAAACTGCATCTTTTTTGTGGAAAGACATTCTACCTCTCCAGCAAGGCTGTCCACCCCTGGCACACATAGTGTCTTATCCCTCTCTGCATCTCCCACCCCAACTAATAACAAGGAGGACTAAATGTAATCCATATTATACTATGTGGCAGGAGCCAAGTGAGTTATTCTACATACATTCTTCCGCAATCCTATGAGATTTTTTTTTTTTACAAAAAGCACACAAGTTATTTGGAGACAGAACTAAAAGGGTAATTCACATTTTCTATCCCTCGACATAGAACTCCATTCCTCCACCCACAACAGTCTTTAAATAAATTTCTCAAATCCTGTGGACTACAGCAAGAAGAAGTTATCTGAATCAAAGCTCTCCTAAAGCCACTCTGCTTCATATTCCATAAATAACCATCCACAGGAAGACGTGTTTGATGAAAATTTTGATCTTTTTCAGGTCACTTCAGCACAACTCATTTGCCTTAAATTATCTACTACGTGGAGAGACTGGTCACATCAAGGTTGGAACACTTAGGAAGAAATTTAAGGGCCGACTGAACACAAACCTCAAGGCTCCTGTCCCAAATTCCTCTCCTATAACCACCCACAATTCCTTTATCACTCTCAGCATACGTATAATTTTACATCCCTTAATGCCCACCTCCCTGCTGAACGTAAACCACACCAGGTCAGCTGCCGTGCTGCTTACTAGTTACATTTTAGCCCTGGTTCCTAGCACAGTGCCTCTTTGGTGGTAGGTGCTCAGTAAATGAGCTAAATGAGAAAGCAGGGAGGAGAGGGGGTCTGGGACAGAGGGCAGTGACAGGCAGAGTAGCATGAATCTGGACCACGTGCTGCCTTAAGAATTATGTAGCGCAAGTGGCCAATGATGCAAGTTAATAGGAATTCAGACGTTGTGGTGATTTAATAGAAATAAAAGAAAGTGATTAACAATTAAGTAATTAGAAGGTTTAGAACAGTGCCTGGCACATAGTAAATATAAGTGCTTACTATTATTATTGTTATTATTTTGGTGGTGAAAAATCTGAGCTCCAAAAAGATTAAGTGACTTGTGCTAGTTCATACAGCAAGATTCAAAGATGGAACCAAAGCTCAGGTCTCAATTCCCACTCCTGATTCCACTACACCATGCCACACAGATTATGCTGTTTTTTTTTTGTTTGTTTGTTTTTTAATGTAGCTTGCTTTTTTCTCTTTTTCTCTTTCCTTTTTCTCTTGTATTTTAAACTGAACAAATAATTTCCTGGCTTTGAGGAAATAGTAATTTTTAAATGCTTACCACCTCATTATATTCATTAAAGATTTCCAAAATAGTTCCTAGTCTAGCAAAGTAGAAATCACACCATTATTATATTATTACAGAGCTAGGGGAAGAGAATATACTTCTCCCAAAAAACTTCTTTGAGAGTCAATATAATTTCCATTATTCTTTCCCTGCTATTTCATTATCCCTTTCTTTATTAGAGGTTTAGATTTGGAGCTGCTCTAAGGAAAAGGATAGGAATGGAAAGAGATTTAAATTGTCCTTTTGTCCACATTAAGACCAAAGCTTTAGCAGATAAGGGCAAAGGGAAGGTTAAGTCACAATGGTCAAGTACTGTGACCTAATTATGTCTTGACTTACTTATTCTCTTGTCCTTTCATTAATGAGAATCATCCAATTTAGACTCAGTTATTATGCAACAATGAAAGTCATATATGTTTAAATGTATTGCTTTCTCTGTAATTACTTTCAAAATGAGAAATATTTATGGAGCAAATGAATCCAGGCTGAATCTAAGGAAAGAGAACAAAAGAAAGTAGGTTTATATGAGCTTTTCTTTTCTTATATATGTTCTGGCACTTGTATATTTAAGCTAAAATTTGGAGGCAGAAATGGAGAATTCTACAGTCAGATCGGCACTTAGATGACAGGACAGCAAAAAGGGATGTTATAGATAATCTTAAAATGGAGGAAATTTACACAGAAAAGGTTCAGTATAATCACTGGGAGTGAATGGCCAGGGTCAGCCCAGATACCTTCACCCCCAAACACAACATTCCTTCTATTTGGCCCCCACCTCCTACCACCTTGCCCAACACTTATCAACTTTCCAGCACTGTTCCATCTCACTTCATGCAAAACCCTTCTTCATGGCAATGTTTGAAAATTTATTTGCTGATAATTGGGACTCTCCTTAAACAGTCTAGTAACTCTTTCACATCTGCCTGTCTCACACATACACAAAAAATTACATGTTTCTTGAAGATGTCTTATTACTTGGAAACCCTTTGGGATGCAGTGCCATGACAGGTCCGTAACGGGCACTATTTACTGAGGAGTGATGGAATGAATGGATTCCTCATGACAATAATGAGTTTGTAAAGCACACTCGCTAAGAGCCAGCTCATAATTTTTCTCTCCCTGGCTATGAAGTCACAGTGTAATTCATGGCAGAATGCTAACTTTAAATTTTATCAAAGACTTGGTTACATCTGTTTAAGTTCACTTCACAAGATATATACCCCACATCTGAGAACAGGAATATACTTTGAAACAAAGATTGTGTATATATATTGCTTAGCTTAAATGTGTTCTGAAATTGACTAAAGGAATAGGCTTACTGTGAAGATAATATATTCATATTGGATCCTATCTCAAACTTGTTACTGTAAAAACACTTTGGTATTCTAAGAGTATTAGAGTAGTTATATAAAACTGAATTTACTCTATTTTCTCAAATGCTCTAACACTGAAGATTCAAGCTTCTCATGCTGAAAGTTATTTCAAAAGACTGCTTTTAGATTGAAAAACTAAAGAGTGAATTACTTTCAGCTTCATATTTTACATAATGCTTACTATCCAATATATGAAGATTTAAAATTTTTACTTAAAATATACTCATTGGCTATCTTATTAAAAACAATGGGTCAATTAAGGCTTTTCAAATAATATAGAGTAGGTCAGGGAGAAAAAATAAATAGTAACCTGACTCCTTAAACAAGGTAACTAGTTAAGTAAAAGAATTTCTACCTGTGTTTAAGTATGAGGGCTCAACCACAACCAACCGGTGCCTGTGGCTCTTTGTGTAAAAGCATAAGCAAAGATACTGCCTTCTTATATTCACTTTTAGTATTCTTCACATTCAACTCCTGGAGTTATCTCCCACCTGCTGTTTTGAAATAGACTCACCTTTTGGTTGGCCACAAACTCAAGTCAAGCTACTTATTTCTGTACATTCTAGTTTCACATATGCTATTACTAAGCTGGGTAACACAGACAAATGGCTTAACTTCCTTGAGTATCAGGTTCCTTGTCTGTCAAAAAAGGGGTAGAACTGAGCTGCTTTCTTTGTCCTGTCTCCAATCCTTCCAGTTTCTGGAAGGAGAGACCTCATCCATCATAACAGCTGTTTGCTTAGACAGGGTCTGGAGTGTATGTTGTTCCAGAATCTCAAAGGTGAGGCAGAGCCAGGAACCTAGAGTGGGCCTAGCTCTAAGGTTCCTTGTTAGCTCTGCATTTCTGTAATTCAACTGCTACCATTACGTCAGGTTTCTAAACAGTATGTCCTTTTTCCAACCAAGGGAAAAGAGTTGTGCTTTGAATACTTATGAGGGTTTAACACATAATGCTCATGTTACAAAAAGGTGAAATGATAGATAGTAGACAGACATAATCTCTGTTAACTTTTCTAGGTTTCCTAAATTCTACCAAATGACCAGATGACCAAAAATAAACATACATTTGAATAATCTCAGTGCTGTAGAAAACCTCAGCCTACCTTTTCCTGCTGAAATGTCTTCTGTGAGTTATGACTGAAAGTCATGAATTTGGCCTTTAGAGGGTCAAAAACAAGATAAAGCCATAAAATACAATTTGCAAAACTCAAAGTAAAGACAAAATCTGCTATCCTATCTGGTACCATTTATATTATAAAGCCATGTGACAAATACCCCCTGGTCATTAAATGCAAGAAAAAAAGAACCACATTCTTTCATGAGAAAACAAGGACCATAAAAATAGTCAGGTTTCTCTTTTCTCATAGGCACCAGGAAACTGAAAGCCAGATTTGATGCTTAAACAGATATTCCAGATCCCTCCAATAAGTTCTCCCTAAATTATCTTCATCTAAATTATTTCTGACCTCTTTTATAATCTTTATTTCAACTGACTTTTAAAAATGCATCTTTTTCATATGCCACTTCAAATATACTTGGAAGTAGGCGAAGATAGATAAATATATACCAGTACTGCAGCCAACTCTCGAGATCCTCTCTCCAGTATGGAGACATGTCGTGAAGGCCAGAACGGTGTCACTGGGAAACACAAGGAACAAATGGCAGTGCCTTCCATCCGAGGGTGAGCACATCCTGCCATCCGAGGAATGGTCTCCTCGTGTCAAGAAGCAGCCACTGCTGCCTTATAGCAGCCACACCAGCACTGCAGGCACAACTACATTCATCTAGGAGTCTTCTCTGAGCTCAGCCATGCTGTTTCTTGATCCCTTAACAAAATTAATGATGTAGCAATTCATTACTGACAGGGCAAAAAAAATTTGCCACAATGTTTACAAGCTCTAATAAATTATGGATAATTTACCAAATTAATACCAGTGAAATGAAGCCCGCCTTTTTCAGTTTTCATTTATCATTCCATCTAGCTTCACTTTCCTCCCCTTCTCTCTCTCCTTCTTTCACACACACACACACACCTTCATCTTTGAGGTTATATTTTATCTAAACCAACTCTCTAGGTTACTTTTTGTGAAATAGGATTGGACATTGTGATTAGTTCATTTGCACACACACAATTTCTTCCTAAAACAGATTTTGACTTGAAGTGAAAATTCAAACAAAAGGTAACTGGTGTGTTCTTGGCTAATGTAAAACAGGAATTAGGCTTGATGATTTAATTATTTAAAGAATGATTTGAAAATAAGCGGATAATCATCAAAACAAAACAAAACCCTCATTTTCCAAATTTATAGTAAACTCACTAGACCATGGTGAGTAAGTAACATTTGTTAAGTACCCACTGTGCAGAAGAATGATTCCTCTATGAAGAAACTTTTCATCTAGTACAAGAAAATGGAAAGAAAAGCCTCCCTTTAAACTTTATGTTTTGGGTTGGAAAGAATATATTGGTGTATGACCTTATAAAGCTGAATTATTCTTAGCATCCAGATAATTCCTTGTGGTAGTAATGGGAAAATATACTCATAATGTAATATTTATATTGGAAGGCCCAGCATTAAATTGCTGGGTTGACTGTGTTGTAAAATGTGAGGGGAAGGCCTCGTTTTCAGTGGCTTCACAAACCAACATGAAAGTCAGTGGGATATGAAAATAATCACCCTCTGGCCCTGCAACCATTACAATGATGCTGTGAGATGTGCACACAAAGGTATTCCTTAAAGCTGTACCCCACTCTTGGTGAAAAAACGATTCCGGTTCCTTTTGAATAAACAGGGGCTTAGTTAACAGTTTGTTCTCTTTAATGATCAAATCTTTTGAAATAGATGGCTTTTATTTTCTATTTTTAAATAAGTCACACTAATACCTCATCCTAATGTCTCTATCTGAAGTAATGTGACTTTTTCCAAGCACCACCTCTCTCCTCCTAGAAACCT
Organism: Cabassous unicinctus; assembly: GCA_029593785.1. Classification (NCBI taxonomy): domain Eukaryota; kingdom Metazoa; phylum Chordata; class Mammalia; order Cingulata; family Chlamyphoridae; genus Cabassous; species Cabassous unicinctus. Next base: position 6,910 of record JAQZBX010110640.1, read on the forward strand.
AGATGTCACCACCTGCTCCTGCTCCTTTTATGCCTTCTATGGCCAGATGCTTTCTCTTCCATGTCTTTGGAACAGCTATCCTCTTTCCCTTGCCCAGAGTCAACTTGAATTCAACAGCCTCCCAACTAGGTTCTTATCTCCAGGCTCTCCCACTTCAAGATTAATCTTTCTAAAGTGCAATTCTCAATGTCACAGTCCTGTTCAGAAGTCATCAGAACTCCCCTCTGCCTTCCTGGTACCAAGAAATTCTTAGCCTATCATTCCAGGACTTCCTCAAAGGGGCCACGGTCTAGCTTTCCTATCCAATCATCCACCTTGCTACAGTCAAAGATTCTCAACTAATTTGCTCTGAAAGGACCACACTTGTGTAGACATAGTTATTCCTCAGTGTGAGGAGAGAGATGGCAGGGGCTGGGGAGGTGTGGGGTGGGAGTGGGGGTGGGGTCTGTTGCCTCCCAGCCTTGAGCAGCCATATCTATTTACCCAAGTATCCTGCATAAATTACTTTCTTGAAGATGTTGCAGCAAAGTGGTCTGACCAATTATTGTTAAAGACAGAACTTCTGTTTTTAGCTAACTTTCCCTCCAATTTGCACTGCAAAATCCTAATAGTTCACATCCATCTCATCGCATGCTACTACCCCTTTCTTTAAATCCCAACAGCATGTGTTATATATTTGATGGTATTAATTAGAATTGTCCTGCTATAACTGAATGATAGTCTACTTGCCCAATTTCCATTATTAGGCTATAACCTGCATTGTATTCCCCAAAGCACCTAACTTATGCAGCAGGCACTCAATGAATGTTTGTCAAATGCGAACATATTAAAGAAAAGATAGCTAAAACCACAGTTGGGAATATTCTAATTTTGTTTCCTTTGATTTGTTTTCAATATGATACTCTTCATCAGACAACATCAGTCTAATCCAAGTCTCCAAACGGGACCCAAGCAGGGTCCTGCAGGGCCTCTTGCCCTAACCCTTGTCCTCTTCTAGCTTTCCCTGGTGTCTTTTCTTAGGTTTAGAGTTATTAAAGTGCTATGTGGCTACATGGTAATAAATGGCCAACATCAATTTACTATCACTATCTGATCTAAGACGCCTTTTACTAGCTGGAGGGGTCCAACCAAATGCTTACTGTAAGGACCGAACGCAAAAGGCCCCAACTTTCCACTCTTAGTCATCTTACCAAGAAACCATACATGCCTCAGCATGTGTGCTTGGCCATTAGTTAAGTTGCATGTGACCTTTTTGGGGATTTGGTGCTAAGAGATGGAAAACTGGAACTATTCCGGCAAATGTGAAGACCAAAAACATGATAGCATTCCAAGAGAAAGCCACACAAAAAAAGTCCACACTGGAACTAATTGGCACTGAGCAGGAAGTGTGATACAATACTCTCTCTTCCATTGAAAACCTTCTGTGGTTTCAGGGTGAAGATGAAGAGAATGAAGAAAAATAAACATCATGTGAAATTTAAACCATACTAGGAACCAAAAATATGGTCTCTGAAAGACCACAGAGTAGTATTTTTATGCGTAACTTTCAATTTTATCAAGATATAGTCAGGAAAATAGCACGCATAGTTATGCTATGTGACTTAAATGCCAAGTTTTCATTGTTTTTACATTAATGGTAGGACTTCTCATATTTCATCTATTTATGTTTACATAAATTATATTTATATCAAATCCAGATTTGGGATATCTCAGAATAAATGCTTGGGTAATTCTTGTCAATATTTTCATGGGAGTTCAATTTTTGATTTTTAATGTTTCTCCAGGAATTAATACCTGTGCGTACAAATTTATTTCAGCCACATTACTACTCTACTGCTGTATTACATTTTTATCATTCGCACAAGAAAATTTGCTGAATCTAATTACATATTTTATGTCCCTCTAGAAACATGTATTTTCCCATGTATAGAAGCCTAATAATTCTAGAAATATTAGACACAAAAACCACAAGAGAGCTTTTTCCTATATAGCATTATTTTCTAAACATTAAAAGGGGCATAAAGACATTTAAAACTTTTAAGTGGCTAAAATTCTATAAATAAAAAAAATAGGTGGCTGAAATCATAAAAACAAGAAGAGAATCAACTTTCAATTATAGGAAGGAGGAGGGAGGTGAGAAGGTTAATTTTACATGATGTGCATGATTTTAATTTAACGGCTGTTCCATTCAGCAGCATCTAAAAAACACTCTTTGGAATATCTCTTTGTCATATATTCAGAAAGGCTTTGCTATTGTCCCTCAGGAAGCCTGGCTGCTGGTCCTGCACTCTGACCTCCCACCCCTCCTCAGCTAGGGGCTCATTGATATTCCCAGAAGCTTCTCTTTATGGAAGAGGATCATTTTAAAAAGAATGTCCCCCCCATGGGCTGGTGGTCCTCCCACCCTCACCCTCTGCTCTTGCCCCCTAGGTGGTGGCATGCAGGTCCACTCAAGCCCTTCAATTCCTGGGCCTTCATAAACTCACTATTTTTCATGTATATTTGATGGATCCTTTCCTTTTTATTCAAAGGAGCTTTCACAGTCATGTTACTGGGTGAGACTTCTATTCTGGACATACATTTGATTAATTTGTGGCATTCATGTGTCTAATTCTCTACACACAAAGGGAATGAACTAGCTTGGACTCAATCAACAAGCCATTTCTGCCAGGAAAGTTCAAATGTAAAGGAAAAGGCTGTGTCAGTGGCAATGATTTCCAGCTTGCTAAAGGCAGCTTAGAATAAAACACAATGAAACACTCTAGCTTAAGAAAACAAAATACTGTTATCATTTCCAATGATTTTGTTTATACTTTGAAACATATAAGCAGATACCTAAATGTTGCATTCCTTGTCACGCATACAGCCAGCTTCCCAGGAGAGAGTACCCCAAATTACTGCAGCTTTACAGGCATCACACACATACAAAAAAGACTCCTGGCTTCCTTTCAAATCCCATCAGTCAACTTTTATCAACCATAGGGGAAGCAGAAGCCGATAAATACTGCCTGCAAGATCGTTCAAGTTTTAAGTTCTGGATCTCTTCCAGTTATGTTTGCAAAAGTGTGAAAGTATTAAGGAACCAGAATATTGATCAAATTTCTTATTCTTACAACACAATACATTCTTCCAAATATCTCCCTAAATGCAGCCCTTTGTGATTCCCTTAATTAACCTTGGCTAGAATGATGACAGAAAAAAAATTAGTGTCAGCAGTAACTTTCTTGCCACAGTTTACTTTTTTAAGTTGTCATTCAAATTTAGTAAGTTAATGTTTACCAAAAAATAAAACCCACAAAATTTCAATTCAATGGCTATTTGAACTTGTACAGAGCATTTAAAAGAACTTAAACTAGATATGAATTATTCAAACTAAGCAGGAAGAGAAAGAATTGTCATTTTGTGCAGCAAAACTTTCTATGTGTCCTTTAATAAAAAGCAGGACTCT
>JAQZBX010110641.1:0-10356 GCA_029593785.1 Cabassous unicinctus
TGTTTTGGGCAGGAGGGGTAAATGCGGAGGTGATGTACAATTGCTGCATGGTCTCTGGTGTGATAAAATGTTTCAGTAATGTATGGTGTTGGTTGTAGCACAACATTGTGATGTGATTAATGCAACAGAATTGTATACTTGGGAAAGGTTGAGATGGTAAATTTTATGTTGTATGTCTGTTACCACAATTTAAAAAGAGAGAGAGCTGAGACAATGAAAATTAAAGATCCTAGACTGGACCTAAAATAATGCCCAAATAACACTATTTGGAAAATTGAAAAAACCGAAGTATAAACTGTATGCATTACATCAATGTTAAGTTTTTGAACTTGATAATTGTTCTGAATGTGGTTACATAAGGGAATATCCTTGTTCTTAAGAAATATACATGGAGGAGGTGGTAGGTTAGATTATTTACTACCACCCCAAATCAAGATGCTCTTAATTTAAATCCATTCTTGTGAATGTAAAACCATTGTAAATAGGAACTATTGGAAATGTTATTTTTACCTAAGTTGTGGCCCAAATGAAATTGGGTCTTAATCCTATTACTGACAGTTTTATGAAGAGAAATGGTCCTGGAGGAAGTCAAGTTAGAAAGCAGTGGAAGCCAAAGGAGAAGGGATATGACATTGCCATGTTCATTGCCATATGACAGAAAAGATAAGAACCCAAAGATCACTTGCAAACAACCCACAATGCCACACTCTTATAGAAGAAAGCATTGCCTTACTCATGCCTTGATTTTTGACTTTTCCTAGCTTCAAATCCACAGGCCAATAAATTTGCATTTTTTCAGCCAAACCATTATATGATATTTGTTTAGCAACTGGGAAACTTTGATAGGGGTATTTAATGGTAAAGGTGCATGATATATTCAAACTAGTCATAAATGTCTAGAAATAAATAGACAAGTAGAGAGACAGATATACATATATACAGTTAAAGATAAAGGATGATGATGATGATACTTGATAGATAGATAGATAGGTAGATATAGATAGATTGATAGATGATAGAGAAATAAAGATTGAATGATATAACAAATGAGACAATATGTAAAAAATGTTAAATCTGGATAATAGAGTAGTAGGTATACAGGAGTTGCAGATACTTTGGGACTCTGAAGTGATATTAATATATATATATATGTACTTTTAATGGTTATGTCTTCTGGTTTAATTGACCCCTTTGTCAGTATATAATGACTTTGTCCCTTGTAAAAGATTTAACTTAAAGTCTATTTTATCTGGTATCAGTATAGCTACCTTACTCTTTTGATTATTATTTGCATGACATATTTTCCATCCTTTCAATTTCAATCTACCTGTATCTTTGAACTCATGATGAGTCTCCTGAAAACAGAATATTCTTGGGACATGGTTTTCCAATCTACCAATCTTTCCCTTTTGAGTATACAGTTTAATAAATTTATTTTTTAAATAACTAGTGATATGTAGGACTTTTTCTACCATTTTGCTATTTGATCTAAGTCTTTTTATTTTGTTCTCATTTCTTTCGCTGATGCATTATTTCATATTTATTTGATTTTGTATATTATACCATTTTGTGGCTCTTCTCATTTATTTCTGCACATATTTTTGATATATTTTGCTTTAAATTTGATTTGATTTCATTTCAACTTTGATTGTAGACATATACACCATTTATATAGCATTTTGGACTCCCACATTTTTATGTACTTGTTATAACACTAGCTTTATATATATATGCCCAAGCCATAGGTTTATCATTTTTATGCATTCACTTTTTAGAACTTGTAAAAAGTAAAAAAGTAAAGTTACATACTGAAATATACAAAACGATAGTACTGACATTTATAATTAGTCATATAGTTACCTTTACCCATGGTCTTAATTTCTTTAAGTTTCTTAGGTCCACTGTCTAGTGTTCTTTCCTTTCAATTTGAAGAACTCCTTTAGCATTGCTTGTAGGGCAGATCTGGTTATGATGAATTACCTCAGCTTTTGTTTATCTAGTAAAGACAATTTTTATTAATTTTATTGAAACATAATCAACCATGCAATTCATTTAAAGTGTATAATCAGTGGTATTTGGCATAATCACAAAGTTGTGCATTCAGCACTCTAATCAATATTACACCATTTTTATTACTATAAAAAAAAAAGAAAAGAAATCAACAACAACAAAAACAAACAAATGCAAAAATTCCCTCTTTGGTGGTGACCTCTCAATCTCTCTATCCTTCTCCTGTCATACGTAACTGCTAATCTATTTCCATGTTTGTAATTTATTTCTATTTGCATTTTGTATAGATGGAGTCAAACAATACGTAGTACTTTTGTCTAATTTTATTCACTTATCATGATTTTTTAATCAGTAATGGAAGATTGTTAAAATATTAATATACATTTCTGTCCATAGTTTATTTTGCTTGTATTTTTGCCCAAATATCACCCTGGTGTTACCCTCTTGTAATATTAACATATATTTGTTCTGTTTCAGTGAAAAACATTTTACCTATGCACTAGTAACCATTGTCTTTGTCTCAGGGCTGCAGATGCAAAGCTCCAGATATATATTGGGTTTTATAATGGGAATTTTACTTCAGGAAAATCTTATAGTTCCTATGCTGTGAAATGTCCAAATCCAGGCACCATCAAAGATGCTTTTTCACTAAAGTCAGCTACCAGTGATCTTGGCATCATGCCATTTGGCAAGGCAAGATAATATCCGATCTCTGCCAAGGTCCCAGCCTTCCCCTAAAGCCTCACCATCTCCCAGAAATCAGCTGTGGGCAACAAGCCATTTTGCTTGTCTCTATCCAGTCCTCTTCTTCAGCCTTGGCTGCATTACTTTCTCCCTGAGTTCAGCTGTGGCCAAGCAGGCATATGGCAGTTCTTGCCTAACCTTGAGCTGTGATATGGCTCTCAATTCAATTTCATTCATCAATGAGTCTATCTTTATCCCAATACTATGCTGTTTTGACCACTGTGTCATTATAATACATGTCAGGGTAAGAAAATATGAGTCCTGCAACTTTGCTTTTCTTTTTAGGATGTTTTTGGTTTTGGAGAACCTGTGTTACTTCCAAATAAGCCTAGTAATTCACATTTCTATTTCTATAAAGTAACTTGTTGGAATTCTGTTTGTGATGGCATTAATCTATCAATCATTTTGGGTGGAATTAATATCTTCATGATGTTAAGACTTCCAATACATGAGCAAGTAATGTCATTGCATTTGTTTAGGTTTTCTTTAATTATATATTTTTTGTCCTATCTGGTTTAGTCATCGTCATTTTTTGGTGCATCACTTCACCGCACAGTAGCCTGCGCCTCTCCACACCATGCAGGTCTGGGATGCCATTTTTCTTCTTTTTTTACCAGGCAGTCCCAGGGATTGAATCCAGGTCTTCCATATGGTAAATGGCAGCTCAATTGCTTGAGCTGCAACCACTTCCATTCTATATTTACTTTTAACAGTGTTTGAAGTTTTGTGAATACAGTTCCCTTGCATATCTGATTAAATTAAATTCTAGATATTTTAGTCATATTTTTGCTATTATAAATGGAATGTTCTCTTTATTTCCTCTCCAGCTTGCCTGTTATAAATGTAGAAAAACAATAATGATATTTGTGTATTGGTCTTGTATCCTGCTAATTTGCTGAAGACTTTATTAGCTTTTGTGGCAGTTTGAGAAGATTTTATGAATCTGAAAAAGAGAAGACTTTTTTTTAACTCTTTTATTCCTGTAAGTGTGATATCCTTTGATTACATTAAATTTGGTTGAGGGTCCTTTGATTAGATTACTTGATAAGATCATTTTAGGGTTTTTAATTGGACTACATCAGTGAGCTCTGACTCAGTTCAATTTCTGCCTCATTACTGGGTCAGATATAAATGGAAACAAAGAGATAGGCAGAAGCAGAATAAGCAACCATGTTTGATACAACCATGTGCAAGAGGACTAGAAGAACACTTAAAACAATAAGTCTGCAAGAGACAGGACCCCTGATCAGCCCAAGAGAGGACAAGCCCTATGCCAGGTTTGCTTACAGCTGCAAAAAGACAGGAACCATGGCAGAGATCACAGTCATCTTGCTTCTCCACATGGCAGGTGACTTTGGTGAGAAATCAACTCTTATGGTACAATGCTTTGAGTTTTTCATGGCCTTGTTATTGTACAATTTACCTCAACTAATTCACCTTTATAAAAGCCAAACAATGTCTAGTACTTTGCATAGGCACCCCTTTGACACACTAAGACAGAAATTGTACCAAGGGTGGCGTTGTGCTGCTGCAATTGCCAAAAATTCTGGAACAGTTTTAGAAATGGGTGAGGCTTATTTTTTGGAAGAATTGTGGGATGCTTGATAGAAAAGGCATAAATTACTTTGAAGAGACTTTTGGTAGGAATATGTACCCTACTGTTATTTTCAGTGAGACCTTAGAAGGAAATGATGAAGCTATTATTGGAATCTGGAGGAAAGGCAATCTGTGCTTTAAGTTGAAGAGAACTTAATAAGATTGATTCCTGATGTTAGTTGCAAGGCAGTATTTGAAAATGACAGGCTTGGACATTTAGCTGAGGATATTTCCAAAGTAAAGTGGAAAATGCTGACTGACTTCTCCTTGTAACTTATATCAAAATGCAAGAGGAAATATATAATCTGAGAACTGAATTGTTGGGCATAAAGAAACCAGAGTTTGATTTAGGAAACTCCAAGCTTCTGGAAAACAAGCCTCCAAAGGATAATGGCTCAGATAAAGACTCAGCTAAACTTGGAAATTGTAAGTCAGTATTAGAAATGCAGTTATCAAGGAAAGACTTGCAGAAAGGCTTACTCTCAGATGGCTAGTACCCCTGTTCCCTGCATGCTAAATCAAACAAAAAAAAAATTGCAATAACTGTATGAACCAAACCACAGTCAATCTAGACTAAAAGGTAAGGGAAGGGAGAGGTGAATGGGAAAAAGACTTCAAGAGGAAAACTGTGGAAGCTGAAGTCTGGAATTAAGAAATCTTGGGCCAAGAGGGGAACCATGTCCTTGTGTATGGAAAAAATTAGTTTGCCAAGGGATTTAAAGAGAGTGGATGCTCAAGCCTAGTGTTCAGGGAGATTTTGGCCACCCCAAGCTAGATAGAAGGTGCAGCATTTTCCCCATTTGTTATGGAGTGTCAGTTGCCACCCCACCTCTCTGAGGGATGTAGGCTTCTTGCCCATAGGTTTGGGATTATTAAGTCACCACCCCACTGCTCTGTGGGGATTGGGCCTAGGCTTCATTGATTAAGGAGAGTCAAGTTCTGACCCCACTGTTCTTAGGGGGTTGGCCCTGTATACTAGATATTAGGGAGAATGTTACCTCCACCTCATTATAGTAAATGTGTTGAGTCTGTCCTCCAGAGATTGGAGAAAACATGGCCATCACTCAAATTTTCTTGGAGGGTGAGATCTGGAGCTCAGTTGCCACCCAGATGTTTGAAGAAGGGGATAGCAAAAGTATAGCCATTGGTTAAGCTCATGAAGAGGGAGGCCCCCATGACGCTCTGGGAGAAAAAAAACACCATTTTAAGGATTACTCTCAGAATTCGAAATCTAATGTAGTATGTCCTGCAGATTTTCAGAACTGTTAGGAACCCATTACTGTTTCCTTCCCAATGTTGATTCCATATCTGTTCCTTGTTTGTATATTGAAAGTAGATAACTTCTTTTGTAGGCTTCACAGTTTTACAGCCAGAGAGGATGTTTGACCCAAGACAAACTGTATTCTTATAACTGAATTTGCCATGATTTCATACTTAGCATTGCTACTAAAATGATTTAAGTATTTTTGGAATAAACCTTTAGGGATTCAGAGGGTAGATTATGGCAGATTGAAATTATCTTATCAATCCCCCAAAAATTAATGTGCTTGTAAACTAATCTATTCTTGGTGTGATAACCTTGGATTGCATTAAAGTCAGTTGAGGGGCTTTTGATTAGATTACTTGATAAGATTGCTTAGGTCTTTAGGTTGGACTACATCAGTGAGGCTGATTCAGTTAGAACCCATGCCCCCTTGCTAGGTCTGATATTAATGGAAATGCAAAGATAGACAGACTTAGACAGGCACATGAATAAGGGAGTTGCTGTTTGATCTGGCCATATGAGAGAGTGGTAGATAATGGCTTAAAAATGAAGCCCCCAAGAGACTGGCCCCACAGATTAGCTCAAGTGGAGACAAATTTTATGCCAATTTGCTTACAGCTAGAATGGAGAACATACCAGCAGAGATAGGTGTCCATCTTACTTCCCCATGTGACAGCTGTCTTTGGTGAGAATGCTCCTTTTATGGTGCCCATATTGGGACTTTTCACACCCTTGGAACTGTAAGCTTTTACCCCTAAAAAATCTACTATATAAAAGCCAACCCATTTCTGATACTTTGCTTCAGAAGCCCTTTGGCAAACTAAAACAACTCTACAAGCTTTAATCATAGATATTTTGAAATTTTCCAAATATAGGATCATTTCACCTGTGAATATTGAGAGTTTTATTTTCTCTTTTTCAATTTGGATGCATTTTATTTCGTTTCCTTGTCTGATTGTTTTAACTAGAACTTCTAGCACAATGTTGAATAACAGTTGTGACAGTTTCTCCATCTCAGAGGGAAAGCTTTCACACTCTCCCCATTAGGTATGGTGCTGGCTATGGGATTTTCATATATGCCCTTTATCATATCAATGAACTTTCCTTCTTTTCCTATCTTTGAAGTGTTTTTTTTAAGAAGGATGCTGTATATAATCAAATGCCATTTTTTCACCAAATGAGGCAATCATTGGTTTTTGCCCTTCAAATTGTTAATGTGATATATTACATTAATTGTTTTTTTATGTTGAATCACTCTTGTATACCAGGAGTAAAACCCACTTTATTGTGGTGTTAGATTTATTTTGCAAGTATTTTTTGAGAATTTTTGCACCCATGTTCATTAGAGATACTAGTCTGTAATTTTCTTTTCTTGCTGTATCTTTATCTGAATTTGGTATTAGGATCACGTTGGCTTAATAAAATATGATGGGTAATTTTCCCTACTTTTCAATTTTTGGGAGATTTAAACAGAACTGATATTATTCTTCTCAAAATGTTTAGTGGAATTCACAGGTGGTCATCTGCTATGATCTTTTCTTTCTTGGTAGATTTTAATTACTGATGCAATCTCTTTACTCATGATTAGTTTATTCATTTCGTGTATTGCTTGTATAATCAACATAGGTTGTTTCTGAGTAACTAGGAATTTGTTCATTTCAGTTGGTTTTATCATTTATTGGCATACACTTTCTCATAAAAACCTCTTATGATCCTTTTTATGTATGTGGTGCCAGTCATAAAGTCACCCTTTTAATTCATGCTTTTATTTATTTGCAACTTTTCTCTTCTTTTATTATGCTAACAGTTTGCCAATTTTATTGATCTTCTCAAAGAACCACCTTTTGGTTTCATCTTCTTTTGTTTTTTGTGTTCTCAATTTTGTTTACTTCACTTTAATGTTTGTTATATCTTTCTTTCTTCTTGTCCTGGGATTGCTCTTTTTTTCTAGATATTCAGGTGTTCAGTTAGCATTTGAGTATAGCTCTTTCTTCTCTTTTTCTGTAGGCATTAAGGCTATAAATTTCTCTCTCAGCACTTCCTTCACTGTATTCTATAAGTGTAGATAAGTTGTGTTCTCATTTTCATTCACCTCAAGGTATTTACTAACCTAGGTGACCCAAAATACATGAGGCAAACTGGTAAAACTGAAAGGAGAAATAAATCTCTCTAAAATAATAGTTGAAGACTGTGACACACCATTCATAAAAATATATAGAACAACTTGAAAGAAGATCAACAAAGGAGAAATAAAAATTGAATCATATGATAATTGAGTTTGGCTTCACAGATATACACAGAGAATTTCATTTTAAATCAGCAGGTTATACATTCTTCTCAAGTGCTCATGGGTCTTTCTCCAGATAGACTACATGTTGGGCCACAACACAGCTCTAAATAAATTCAAGAAGATTGAAATTATACACAGCACCTTCTTTTATCAAAAAAATTTGTAAATCAATAGAAGGAAGGGAAGGGGAAATTTTGCAAATATATGGAGGTCAAACAATACACTCCTAAGCAATCAGTGGGTCAGAGAAGAAAGTGCAAGTTAAATTAATGTATTTTATTTCTTTAGCCACATTGTCCTTCAAATCCATGATTTGATTTAGATTTTCATGAACATCTGTTTTGCTAAGGAAGAGGCAGAGACTCTAAATGCTATGCAAAGGCAACTTTACTCAATCAAATGAGTTTCAGGTTATATTACATGATTATCACAATTGAACAATCACAAAAAAGAATAGTAATTAATTAAAGGCATAGGAAAGAATGAAAGTATATACAACCACACAACAAATGAGGGAAAAACACAACATCTGATCTCTCATGTGGCTGGGGAGCCCCTTTGTGGCCACTCAGAGCTCCAATTGGAGAAAGTAGTCCCAGAAAGGGCCTTCCCTCCTGGGTGAGGCTCTGACTGGCAGTTTGGGGACCATCCCTTTTAAGGGGTTGTGAACCTCAGAACTCCAATGAGTCTTGCAACTCTTGAGGAATGACCTCATCACAATGAACCAAATCCATTTGGCAGGGGGAACCAGCGCTCCACAGGAGAGATGCTGTGTCACAGGGATCTTTGTTCTAGTCTATTTATGGTACACTGAACAGGAACATAAAGGTTTTTAGCTTTTAGTTTTACAGGGGATACAAACAGGATGTGTAAATATCATGTCTAGTGACACCCCGAGAAGGGTTTTAGGGAAGCAGGCAGGGACATGACAGAGAGTTACCTGTCACTGCTGGAAGGCATTCCAGATGTCCCTCTGATAGAGTTTCATTCAAAGGCCATGACTACTGACAGTAAGCAGATCACTTTGGAATGTAGAAGACACCCTGGAATGTAGGAGATAAGAGCCTAGTCCAAAGATAATGAGATAGTATCTTATAGTAGCTGGGTGGGGAAACATCCTGAGCTTCTATTGAGTACTTTGTATGATAAATAAGATTTACAATGGCTGTGAATTGCAGTAATGAAAAGAGGAACTGAGCCATTAACCTTTAAGACTTCCTGATTTTAGTAAAATGTAAACTGTCAAGAATCTGTTGTCTTTGTATATGCACATATATATATTTTCTTTGTTCTAAAGCCAAAATAAAAGCCACACTTTATGATGTGGCTGGGCTCTTCTCTCCAGATCAGATGGAGGGTCCCCTGATCCCAGTCTTTTCTTCTCTTTGTCTCTTTCTTTCTCATCTGTGGCACCATTTTCACTGACCCAGTTCCTGAATGCCAACATATGGTGCCTAACGTGGGGCACTGAAAATGAAACTTTTCTTTCACTCAGTGCATGGACCAAGGAACTCCTGAGAGTGGTTTTAAAGAAAAAGAAAACAGAAAATGTAAGCTTCATCATTGGAATCATCAGGGTAATGGGTAATCAGCAGTCAAACTTTGAAGAGTACTCTAGAGTGTTAAAAATTTTATTAAAATGCACCGGTATAACTATTAAATCCTCAGCTTTTGAGAAACTTTTTCCCCTTGTACAGAAATGTTGTTATTGGTTTCAGCTGCAAGGGTGGGATATTTTAAACCTGAAATATTGGAAGTTAGTGAAGAAAGCTTTAAGAAGGGTTTATAAAAAAAGGAAAAATAATTCCCCTTCATGTATGGTCTTTGTGTAGTCTTATTTCTGTTGCTCTTGAACCTTTACAATCAGATGAAAATGAAGATATTAAAGAGGATACTGCTATTGCTGGACCGATAGCAGAAGAAGCTAATGATTTTAATGAAAATATATACAAAAAAATTAATGAACAGACAAAAACAGATAAACTCATGTCTAATAAAAGGGAAGGAAAGAAAAAGGAGTTTATGAAACTTTTCCAGTGGTCGCTATGCCTTCTGCTCCAAAAGATGGTTTATTACCGGTGTCTGTGCCTCCTAAGGTGTCTACTGATCCATTTTTTACAACATTTGATGACCCTCCAAAACTTTCTGTTTTTGTGCCCACACCATCCTCCTCAGTTATGAAAAGTATAGCACAGGGTAGTAGAGAAGGAGATTCAGAGGCTCTGTAACTTTTTTCTACTTTTCCTGTAACAGTAAATCAAATTCCAGTGGATGTTGACAATCCCCAAGGGGGTGTACAATATGAGCATGCTCCTATTCCTTTTAAAACTATCAAAGAATTAAAACAAGCATGCACTCAATATGGTGTAAATTCTCCTTATACTCAAGGATTGGTGCAAGGACTGGCACAAGCAGTCAGATTAATACCCTGGGACTGGGATTTGTTAGCTCA
>JAQZBX010110642.1:0-10354 GCA_029593785.1 Cabassous unicinctus
CCCCCCCTTGCTGCCCGTGCCGCCGTGTCCATTCGCTGCGTGTCTTCTCTGTGTCTGCTTATCTCCCCCTTGCTGCGAGGTCCCACCGCATCAGCCCACGGCACCGCGCGAGCCGGCCTGCCCTCACAAGGAGGCACCGGGAAGCGAACCCGGGGCCTCCCATATGGTAAACGGGGGCTCTACCCATTGCGCCACACCCGTTTCCTGCCGTGAGGTTGCTGCATCAGCCCACCGCACCGTTCAGGCCGGCGTGCCCTCACAAGGAGGCCTCGGGACGCGAACCCGGGCCTCCCATATGGTAAACGGGGGCTCTATCCACTGAGCCACACCCGCTTCCCTGCATTTATTCTTTATACTCTGGTTATAACTCTGAAAAATAACGTTGCTCTGAAAGTTTTTACCCTTCAGAAGTCCTAAGTAAAAGCTGATGGTTTTTCCTCACTGAGAAGATGAAAAAGCTGCTTTGTCACGTGTACCTCGAGGGTACACTCTCCTGTCACCCCGCATGCCCGCGTGGCCTCCCTGAGGGCGAGGTGTGCACGGGTGCGAGCAGGTGTGAGCAGGGCGCCCTGTGCACGGCAGCCCCCTGTAGCCGCAGGCAGGACAAGGTTCCACCCAGGAGACGCCGCCAGCCCCGGCGAGCAGCCCTCAGGAGGCTCAGGCCGGCGACGGGCCCAGCTAACTGGGGCGGCTGCACATGCCTCAGTCACGGCAGACTAGGAACCGTTTCAGCCCCTGTGCCGAGTGGGCCCCATGCAGCTCGGCCAGCACCAACCCTACAGCCACGCGGTCCCCAGACACACCGGCCCCGTGGGTCCAGGGGGGCGGGTGGGACAGCCCCTTGCGTGCCCAAGTAACGGCTGCCGCGTCCGCCCTAGGCCTACAAGTACCTGGAGGAGATGCGGAAGCGGCTGCCCTCGGCGAACATGGCCTACTACGTGACCCCACGCACGGTGGAGGCCGTGCACCAGGGCCTGGGCGTGCCCGTGCCGCGCAGCGTGGAGGAGCACAGGGAGGCGGCCGACGAGGTGCTGGAGGAGGTGGGGCCCGAGCCCTGACGCCCGCCAGCGTCCTCCGGAGCTTCCCAGCCACAGCAGCCGCAAGAGCCTCGCCCGCTCGGCGGGAAGCCAAGGACGAGCCCCAATTTCCCTCTGAAAACTCGAGCAGAGCCAAAGGCGCAGCCAGCACACCGCCCGTGCCCTCGTTGAAGCAGCTCTACGCCCACTCGGCGTCCTGCCGGCGCACTCGGGGCAGCGGCCGGCTCCGCGGCCCTTTTCCAGGGGAGCTGGAGGCACCGCCCACGTCGCTCTCCCAAGCACGCACTGTGGAGCCTGAGAAACCTCTGGACCCTCATGAACTGAGGCTGCCAGGGGAGGGCGAGGGGCCCGTGCCTACATCCCCCACGCTTGCCCCCAGCCCGGGGCAGGTGCGTCTGAGTCCAGCAGGACCCCAGGATCCCCGGGTTCAAGGCGGCAGGAGGTGGGGCCACCTGGACTGTGCCTGTCGTCAGTCAGCTCCCGCCAGAGAACAGGCGCGTCGTTTCCATGAATAAAAGTTTATTTTGTCACACTTAACGCCCCCTTCTCACGACTCCTGCCGGACTTCCACTTGGGAACCGGGCACCGCCCGCGGCGGCTTGGCTGGGTGCCCACGGCTCTCCGTGCCTCCTCTTGGGTCGGCATTAAGTCCCCGGCCTTCAGGGCCACAGGGCAGGGAACACGGCAGCCCCCTGCGCGGGGGGGACGGCAGCTCCCACGGGAACGCAGGCTAGGGGCTCTGAGCGGCGGCCCCTCCGTCCCTGGCAGGCCAGCCTGGCGCCGCCCTCGGGTGCTTCTGTAGAGGTCCTCGTGTGCTCGCAGCCGCGTCCTCAGCCGGCCAGGCCATAAAGAGCGGGCGGGCGGCCCTGCCTGCGCCTGACGCGGGTACCAGCCAGCGCTGCAATGCTCCCGCCCCGCTACAGGGATGGTGGGGGGAGGAGGCCACCCTTGAGCTGCTCCAGCAGCAGCAGCGCCTGCACCGCCAGCCGCCTGCAGTCCGCGTCCGCGTCCCCCTCAGCCACGTCTGCCAGAGGAAAGCAGAGGCTGTGTCGGCACCACTGCCCACCTCGCTTCAAGTTCCCTACCCAGGCTGCTTCTCGGGGACCCCCGTGTCCATCTGTCCAGGGAGAGGAGGCCGGCAGGTGGCACAGGTCCACCCTGCCCTCCCATACCAGCCCGGAGACCACCAAACATGGGGCCAGGGCCGCCCCTGCCAGGCTGCCCAAGTCAGGGACAGCAGAGAAGGCTGTGTCTCTGCCACATCCTCGCCCACGGGAAGTGCATGGGTGAGCCAGAGGGCTGGGCGTGCTCTCGTGTGGGCAAAGGGCCCTCAGGGCTACAAGGCCAGGTGGACCCACACGCAGATGCTGAGGACAGAGGCAAGGACGGGACACCGTGGACGTCCACAGCTCAGGGTGGCGGGGGCAGGGGGCCCAGGCCAGAGTGGAGGCCTCCAAGATGAGCAGGCCAGTCCCTGGTGGGCCGAGGGGTCCCTGCAGCCCTGCCTATGGGAGGCCAGAGTGGGTGGGCGGCCGGGCCGGAAGGTCTCGGGACAAGGCCCGGCTCAGGGCCTCTGCCCCTTCGCCCCTGGCCCTGCTGAGCCGTCGGCCAGCCGAGACGCTGCCAGCAGCTGCCGTTCCCAGGCAGCCCAGGTGCCCTCGGGGTCCCGGGTGGGACCCCTGGAGCAGGACCGGGGGGGAAATCCCATGTGCAGGGCCCTGTCACGCCCGGGCCGGCCCTCGCCGTCCCCAGCGGCACCTGAAGTGCAGGATCCTCCAGCTAGTCCCAGTACCCACAGGGCCGCCGGTGGAGACGGGGCAGCCGGGAGCCGGGCGCCGTCTCCTGCTCCCATGCGCCCCGCCCCACCGTGGCCTCGGGACGGCAGGAGAGGGCGAGGGGTGCGAGGCGGTTCCTGTGCTGAGTGGACAAGGGGTGCAAGCTGACGGCACAGCCTGCCCCCGGCCGCCCTCAGGCCCCTGGCACCTGCCCTGCTCCTCAGAAGGCCCGCAGGAAAGCGCACACGCAGCTTCTCGGCCCGAGCGCGCCGGGGCCCCCGCGGGCCCAGCTCCACCCCACCAAGGCCCTTCGTCAAGCCTGGCCGAGGAGCCGAGACCCAGGACGCAAGTGCCCCGTCCTCCTGGGCTGCCCAGCCACAGGCCCGAGCCCCCCTGCACTCGTCCCGAGCCCGGCTGCCCACCGACGGCTCACCGGATCACCCAGGGGCAGGGGTTGGCTGCACGAGAGCCCATCCCTGAGGATCCCCTGCAGCTCGCGGCCCCTGGGGCTGCGCTGGGTGGGGAGGCTGCTCACCTGCCAGCCAGGACCTGGCCTCCAGGAGCTCGTCCAGCAGGTCCCCGAGCAGCCGCTCGGCGGGCACGCTGAGGAGGATGGAGGAGACAGCGCACAGCAGGCCCTGGCGCACGTAGCTGCAGAGCAAGAGGGAGGGCGGCTGAGGCACTGAGCCTGGGGCAGCGCGAGAGGGAGTGGGGGTCCTGGGTGGGGGCGTGGCTGCCTCTCGTCTGCTCCCATCCCCCTGTGGCCCCTGTCCCGGGACCCAGGGAGCCTCCCCCAGGACCTCGGCTTCCCCGAGGCAACGGCCCACGCAGGCCGCTGGGCACTCACGCGTCCACGTGGAAGCGCAGCGCCCACACGAGCTCCAGCAGGGCCTTCCCCATGGACACGGCCACCTGCAAAGCCAGCAGGGCGTGGGCAGGGTCCACCAGCTGCCCCCGAGGGCACTCCCATCCGCCCCAGAGCTCGGCCCGCAGACCCCGCAGGTCCCAGCGCAGGGCGGGCCATGCAGCGTGCAGAGCAGGAGGCAAGGCGGCCCCAGCCCCAGCCCCACTCACGTTCGCGTTGCTGGCCAGGTACATGAGGGCCGCCAGGGCGTGCAGCAGCCGCCCCAGGACCAGCTGGTCATCTCCCAGGAGGTCGAAGGTCACCAGAGGCCTAGCATGAGGAACAGCGCATGACGCCTCCGGGGCCCCCACTCCCCGCACGTCGCTCCTCCCGCCCCAGCCCTGGCAGCACACCTGTCCAGCCGGGAGATGAGGGGGAAGAAGAAGGCGCCGACCACGGGGCTGAGCGCGCTGGGGGCGCAGGCCGGCTCCACCCTCGAAGAGCCCTGCCCGAGGCGGCGCAGGCTGAGGACACGCGGGGCCAGGGGCCCACAGCCCCCGAGCCCCTGCACCCCCAGCCCGGCCGGGTCTGCGCAGGGAGAGCCGGGACCTCCTCCACTGCGCCCAGATCCCTGGCTCTCCCAGCGCAGATGTCGACTGGCCCCATCACCACGATCCCCAGGCCCGGGGCTGCCGTGGCCCGGCCGGGCTCGCCAACCTTGGCTCTGCTGGTCTGGGCAGGGCGGCCCCGGCCCCGTGGCCAGCAGCAACCCGGCCTCCGCCCGCTGCACACCAGCAGAGCCTCCCTCGCGAGAGCCACCAGCGTCTCCAGAAGCTCCCACTGTGCCACGGGCAGCCTCACCCCGCAGCAGCCGTGGCTGGACGGGCCCCCGACAGCAGGGCGCCCCACCAGCTCATTCGTTTCCATCCGAGAGTTCCTGGGACTCCCTTCTGTCCACGTTGTAGTCCCATCTTCAAAGCCATGTGACTGCCACCCACAGCATCTTGCCACGTGCCATGGTGGGCCCGAGCTCCCCCACCCAGGGGCGTTAGCACCCTCTGCCCCCCGCTGGACCAGCCTGGCCCCCCGGCCCACCTTGGCAAACCGCCGGGTCTTGCTTTCGATCCGCTGCTCCACGACTGTGCGCCAGTCCGGAGTGGCGGCGCTGGTGCGGGGGGCGCTGGGCAGCGGGCGGCCAGGGCTGGGAGCCCCTCCCGGGGGGGCCTTCCCAAGGCGCCCGGGCCGAGCCAGCTCCTGCGCCGCCAGCGTCAGGACCTAGAAGGCGAGAGACGCAGGTGCTGTGGGGCAAGGGCGCTGCCTAAGCTCCCAGGTCGGTCCAGGCACAGGAGACGGCCTCTCGTGAGCGTGCAGCGGCCGTGCGCCAGGCGTGAAGGCGGGTGGCCTGCGGGTGCTCAGCTCCACACCACGGCGCCTCCTGGGCACTCGAGGAGGGGGCAGACAAGGCGCTTACCCATACCCACTCATCCCCCCAAACCCACCCCTCCAGCCACCATGCTCAGCCCTGTCCATGCCCCCAGAGCGCAGCCTCACGACACAAAGGAGTGAGGTGCTGACCCGCTTGCGCCCACATGGGCCCCGGAAACATCTCCAAGAGCCACACACGGGGTCACACAGGAGGCTGCCAGGGCCCGGAGGGGCAGGGGGGCCTGGCGGCAAAAGAGGACAAGATGTCCTGGAACCAGACAGCAAGGGTGGCCGCACTAAGACCCCTGAACTGTGCGCTTTAAAAAGGTGAGTGTAGCACTTCCGAGAAGACGGCGGATCAGAGAGCCTCGGGACTCCTCTCTCCCAGGAAAAGAGCGAGAGGACAGGCAGAAACGGCCTGGACGAAACCTTCTCGGGGTAGGACCCCAGGGAAAGGGTGGCAGTGCCCAGGGGAGAGAGGGGCACAGGGGGAAAATCTCGACGCAAGCCCTGAGTAAAAGCTGCACTGCGACCGCCGGCATCCTCACTCCTCCAAGACACTTCTGAATTCTCGGGCCCCTGGGCCTGTGGCTACAGACAAGGGGGCTCCAGGGACCCACCGCCCCAGGAAAGGGAGAGAGGGACACAGCCCAAGGCTGACCCAGCTTCTGACCCACAGATTTGGTCTGCTGTGTCCCAGGGCCCTTCCAGGCTGCAGGGGCTGCGCCGTTGTTTGCCTTGGACCCTGCAGGAGGCTGGAGAGACCCCACCCTCCCCATCTCCCCATCTCCTGACCAGGACTGAGAGTTGAGGACAAGAGGGGAGTGGAATTGTTTCCTCCCAGCAAAGGCTGGAGAGCTGCCTCTGAGGAGTATGAATCAGGAGGCGCTCAGCCTCCAGGCAGGATCCTCTCTCTGATCTGGTCCGTGATGCGGCAAACACTCCCACCAGGCACTGAACTGAGCGCTGCCAAGGAGCGCCGCCTCCTGGCGGCCCCAGGAAGGGCGCGTGAGGAAATCAAAGGTAACGAGAGGCTTCCTCCAGCCTCTCCAGCCTCGCCCACAAGGCACTTGGAAGCGGGTCTGCAGCCAGTTACTGGGTCCAGCGTCTTGATTGGGCAACGAACAGGGACAATCCTAAAGACCAGAACAGGCCGCACCAAGCATCAAGGAGCGGCGGTAACACACAGCCTCCCGCCTCTAGATCCCTATGAGAGAGAAGCGGAGCATCGGAGCAAACCACCATCCTGACCAGACGCCGAGACGGCAGCAAAACATCACAAGCCACGCTAAGAAAATGAAGAAAGGCCCAAGAAAGGGAGTGCGTCGAGCCCCAGATGAGATGCAGGGTTTGAGGCAACCAGTCAATGAGACTCACACAGATCTCCAGAGTCAAACCACATCAGCAGAACAGCTAGACAGAAGACCAACAAGGAAAGAGAGAGCGGAACTTGAGCAAAACAACAAACACGGTGAACCCAGCAAATGCACACAGAACGTCACGTCCCAAATCAGCACATTACACACTCCTCAAGTGCCCATGGGCCTTCCTCCAGGACAGACCACATGTTAGGGCACAAGGCAGCGGTCAATGAATATAAAAAGACTGAAATTATACAGAGCACCTTCTCAGATCATAATGGAATGAAACTGGAAATCAGTAACAGGCAGGAAAGGGGAAATTTTGCAAATGTGTGGAGGCTGAACACCACACTCCTAAAAAATCAGTGGGTCAAAGAAGAAATTGTAAGTCAGTAAATATTTGGGACAAATGAAAATGAGAACACAACTTATCAAAACTTATGGGATGGGAAGCTGATGTGGCTCAAGCGACTGGGCTTCTGCCTACCGCATGGGAGGTCCCGGGTTCGGTTCCCGGGGCCTCCTAAAGAGAAGATGAGCAGACACAGAGAGCAGACAGCAAACAGACACAGAGAGCAGACAGCGAGCGCAAACAACAAGAGGGGGATAAATTAATAAATCTTAAAAAAAAACAAAAAAAAACTTATGGGATATAGTGAGGGCACTGCTGAGAGGGAAATTTATAGCCCTAAATGCCTATATAAAAAAAGAAAAAAGAGCTAAAATCAAAGACCTAACTATACACCTGGAGGAACTAGAAAAAGAACAGCAAACCAATCCCAAAGCAAGCAGAAGGAAAGAAATAATAAAATTAGAGCAGAAATAAATGAAATTGAGAACAACAACAAAAAAAAAACAATAGAGAAAAGCAATAAAACCAAAAGCTGGTTCTTTGAGAAGATCAATAAAATTGACAAACAGCTAGCTGGGCTAACAAAGAAAAAAAGAGAGAAGATGCAAATAAATACTGTTACGGTTGGGCAGTTTGATGTAATTATGAATTCCAAAAATATAATTGGATCATGCTTGTAAACTGATCTGTTAATCTGGGCATGATTAAGTTATGATTAGGGCGTTGACTGGGCCACGTCAGTAGGGCGATGAGCCCCACCCCTTGGTGGGTGGGGAATTGAATATAAAAGGCAACACAAAGAACGAACTTGAGGCAGTCTTTTGAGAAGCAGTTTTGATGTTGAAACAAGGCCCCAGGAGAAGAGAAGCGAGCCGTTCACCTGATCGTCTGCAGCTGACCTTGTGGAGGAACCAGGAGCTAAGCCCGGAGAGAAACACAGCCCCGGGAAGAGAGGAACCCCAGAAGCCTGAACCCTGGCAAACGCCGGCAGCTGTCTTGCTCTAACATGTGGCAATGGACTGTGGTGAGAGAAGAAACTTAACGCTTTATGGCCTGGTATCTGTGGACTTCTACCCCAAATAAATACCCTTTATAAAGACCAACCCATTTTTGGTATTTCACATTAGCATCCCTTTGGCTGACTAATACAAATACAATCAGAAATGAAAGGGGGGAAATTACAAATGGACTCACAGAAATAAAAAGAATCATAAGAGAGGATATTATGAGAAACTATATGCCAACAAACTGGACAACCTAGATGAAATGGACAAATTTCTAGAAATGCACAACCAACCTACACTGACACTACAAGAAACACAAGAACTTAACAAACCAATCACATATAATGAGATTAAATCAGTCATCAAAAATCTCACAACGGGGGGGTGGGGGTGGATGTGGCTCAAGCAGTTGGGCGCCCGCCTACCACATGGGAGGTCTCAGGTCCGGTTCCCAGTGCCTTCTAAAGACGACGAGCAAGACAGCGGGCTGACGAGCTGACACGAGATGATACAACAAGATGACGCAGTGAGATGACACAACGAAGAGACACAGCGAGAAGCACGAGAGACACAAGCCGGGAGTGGAGTTCTGCTTTGGTGCCTCCCTCCCACACGGGAGGTGCCAGGTTTGGTTCCAAGTGCCTCCTAAAAAGACAACGAATAGAGAGCAGACAGCGAGTGCAAACAACGAGGGAGGGAATAAATAAAAAATAAATCTAAAAAAATTAATCTCTCAACAGGGGGGTGGGTGTAGCTAGTCACTGAGTGCCTGTTTCACACACACGAGGTCCTGGGTTCAATCCCTGGTACCTCCTAAACAAACAAACAAATCTCCCAACAAAGAAAAGTCCAGGACAAGATGGCTTCACAAGTGAATTCTAGTAAGAATTCTGAGAAGAATTAACACCAGTCCTGTTTAAACTCTTCCAAAAAATTAAAGAGGAGGGAAAATGACCCAAAACATCTTATGAAACCAGCATCACCCTAATACCAAAGCCAGATTAAGTTACTACAAGAAAAGAAAATTACAGACCAATCTCTCTGCTGAACATGGATGCAAAAATTCTCAACAAAATACTTGCAAACAGAATCCAACAGCATATTAAAAGACTTATACATCACGACCAAGTGGGATTTATTCCTGGTATGCAAGGCTGGTTCAACATAAGAAAATCAATCACCGTAATACACCACATTAACAAACTGAAGGGAAAAAACACATGATCATCTTGATTGATGCAGAAAAGACAAAATCCAGCATCCTTTCTTGATAAAAACAGTTCGAAAAGTAGGAATGAAAACAAACTTCCTCAACGTGAAAAACGGCATATATGAAAAACCCACACTCAACATCATACTCAATGGGGAAAGGTTGAAAGCTTTCCCTCTAAGATCAGGAACAAGACAAGGATGCCCACTGTCACCACTGTTATTCAGTATTGTGCTAGAAGTTCTAGCTAGAATTAGACAAGAAAAAATAATAATAGAAAGCATCCACATAGGAAGAATAAGTAATTGAACTCTCAATACTCGCAGATGATCTATATATAGCAAAACTCTGAAATGTCTATTTACAATAGTAACAAAAAGACTAAAATACCTAGGAATCAATTTAACCAAAGAAGTACAGGACCTATACTCAGAAAACTACAAAACAATGCTAAAAGAAATTAATGAACACTTAAATGGAAGAACATTCTGTGTTCATGGACCGGAAGATTATACATCACGACGATGTCAATCCTACCCAAACTGATTTACAGATTCAATGCAATACCAGTCAAAACTCCAACAGCCTACTTACAGAAATAAAACAGGCAATTGCCAAATTCATCTGGAAGGGTAAGTGCACCCGAATAGCCAAAAGCATTCTGAAAAAGAAGAGCAATGTGGGAGGAATTTCACTGCCTGACCTTGAAACATATTACAAAGCTACAGTGGTCAAAACAGCATGGTACTGGCATAAAGACAGACACATCGATCAGTGGAATAGAATTGAGAACCCAGAAATATACCCTCACCTATACAGTCAACTGGTTTTTGACAAACATACCAAGCCCACGCTAATGGGAAAAAACAGTCTCTTCAACAAATGGTGTTGGGAGAACTGGGTATCTATAACCCAAAGAATGAAAGGGGACCCCTATCTCACCCCCTATACAAGAATCAACTCAAAATGGATCAAAGATCTAAATATAAAAGCCAGGACCATAAAACTTCTAGAAGAAAATGTAGGGAAACATCTTCAAGACCTTGTAGTAGGTGGTGGTTGTTTCTTGGACCTTAAACCCGAAGGACGTGCAACAAAAGAAAAAAATAGATAAATGGGACCTCCTCAAAATTAAACACTTTTGCACCTCACAGGACTTTGTCAGAAGGGTGAAACGGCAGCCAACTAAATGGGAAAAAATATTTGCAAATCACATATCTGATAAGGGTTTAATATCCAGGATATATAAAGAGATGTTACAACTCAACAATAAAAAGAAAAACGACCCAATTAAAAAATGGGCGAAAGACTTGAATAGACATTTCTCCAAAAAAGAAATACAAATG